>NW_024121099.1:57786847-57834380 GCF_016745375.1 Pimephales promelas | reverse complement strand
TTGGGGTAAATATTTCTGACTGAGTCGCCAGTGGTCCATGTTAATTTGTTTTAATTGAAGTTCATTAGTGTAGGCCTTTCCTTTAAAATCTCTAGAGGGTGCTGTTTTACCCAGAAGCTTGGTCTGACACTGCATTTAGTGTAGGCCTTTGCTTCATACCTCACCCTACATCTTGTAACTTTAAGTGCCAATGACTTGGAACAACATTTGGACACCATTTTGCATCCTCATCTGCAGCCATTTTGGCTCCCTCCCTCTCGTCTACAATATCCGTTGATATCTACTCTAACTTTGGTATCTTTCTTTTGAACCAGTGTAGAAAGTGCTATCAAGTTGGGGTAAATATTTTCTGACTGATTCCCCTGTGTCCATATTTTTCTTTTTTTATTCAGGTCCCTTACATTTGCAAAGCCCCTTTAGATGACTACAAAGGGAAGCATTCCTGATTCTATTTAAGAATAAGTGCTTCTGTTTTTAGCGCAATCGTGTTGCAGCTTACACAGTGTAAACACTAGATGGTGCTGGTTTACCTTAAAGTTTGTTCTGCCGCTTCCTGTTTATGTATTTAGTGTAGGCCTTTACTTTACAAATATCTCAACCTCTATTCTAAATTCAGGGGGAATAATGTTCATAATTGTTGTATTTGCATGAAGTGCTTTAAATGTGTGAAAAGTCAACCCATACTGAAAAGTGCTGAGTATTTCCGAAGATGTTAACTGGGCAATCAAAACTTGATGGGCTTTACAGAAAAGCAGAGTGTCAACGACCAAGGCAAAGCCAATGGGGCATGGACACACATATATTGGGAGCTGCTGGTTAACCACATGGCCCAGTCCAGCTCTTCCCAAAAGCAGGCCACATGCTCCTCGAGTCTCTGCCTGCAAAGGATCTCGTCCGGTCCTACCGAGTTTCAGGCTAGAAATTGGACAAGATTTTCAACTGCTGCTACTGTCACCCTCGGTACCCTCACAATGGCACTAACTCGTCTGTTGTATTTGGTAAGTGCTATTTGTTGGGGTAGTTTCAAGTGACCAGTGCTTCAAGAGACAACTGCCTTCTAGAACTCCAGACTGCATTCTCCATGCAATGGTCATTTAATCACAGAGTTCAACACATTAAGATTACTTCAAATGGGAGCATTGATTGGTCCTGCGTTCATAAGTGCTTCTCTTTGGGGTAGTTTTAATGAGGAAGTGAACTACAGACTCTTTTCTATGGAATTTCATTTTTCAATGTAACTAATATTGTCAACAATTATACGTCTCCCATGAAGGTTTAAGTGCAAACATCTTAAAGAAACCTTTGGAAACGTTTTTTTGCATCCTTTTCTGCAGCCATTTTTCATTTCCTTGCCCTATCGACGGAATGTCATTTGATATCTACTCTAACTTGTGCATCTTTCTTTTCAACCAAAGTAGAAAGTGCTATCAAGTTGGCGTAAATATTTGCTGACTGATTGCGCTGTGTTCATGTTAATTTGTTTTAATGAATGTTCATTAGTGTAGGCCTTCCCTTTAAAAACTCTAGAGGGTGCTGTTTTACCTAGAAGCTTGGTCTGACACGGTTTTTGCATTTAGTGTAGGCCTTTGCTTCATACCTCTCCCTACATCTTGTAACTTTTAAGTGCCAATGACTTGGAGCAACATTTGGACGCCATTTTGCATCCTCATCTGCAGCCATTTTTGCTCTCTCCCTCTCGTCTACAATATCCGTTGATATCTACTCTTACTTTGGTATCTTTCTTTTCAACCTGTGTAGAAAGTGCTATCAAGTTGGGGTAAATATTTTCTGACTGATTCCCCTGTGTCCATGTTTTTTCTTTTTTTTATTCAGGTCCCTTACATTTACAAAGCCCCTTTAGATGACTACAAAGGTAAGCATTCTTGATTCTGTTTAAGAATAAGTGCTTCTGTTTAGCGCAATCGTGTTGCAACTTACACAGTGTAAACACTAGATAGTGCTGGTTTACCTTAAAGTTTGTTCTGCAGCTTCCTGTTTATGTATCTATGTGTTTCAATCTTGTATATTGATTAGGCCTACTTGGCTATTCTATTAATATATAGGCCTTTTAAGTTGTATTATAATATGCTATAATGTATAGCATATTGTGATAGAAATCAGCATTTCAGGGGTTATTTTTCAAAGTTTTCTTCGTCACGCCCCCCGACGCCCAAAGTTAACTGTGACGAGCACGATATTTGTGTCCTCCTCATTCAACCATCATTCCAACACAGCGCAGAGACATTTGGGGGACCACACAGACGAAGATGGTTATATAAACATTGGAACATGAATAGACGCTCAAACAGCACAAGAATGACCCTCTTTGGTTCTCACACATGTGCGAGTTGATGAATGTTTATATGTGAATAAAAGCCTAATTTCAATTTGTTCATCAAATAAAGCGATCATGTCTCTTTAGACAATTTGGATATGGATTCATTTTATAATCTCTTTATGAACTTTTTGAAGCATAAAAGTGGTAGTTGCTTGCCTTGGACTGTGGAGCAATTACCACCACCACCACTACCACCAACGATTTCATTAAAATATCTTAATTTGTGTTTTTAAGATGAACGAAAGTCGTAGGCTACTGGTTTGGAGTTACATGAGGTTGTATATATGATGACAGAATTTTCATTTTTGGGTGAACTATCTATTTAATATGCACTTGGCTTCTTGCGATGGCCGCTGTGTTCATGCTTATAAAGTCCACATGGTCGTAGGCTGTCCCATTTTGTCATTTTTGATCAGCCAAAGACAGTATTGTGCAATACATTCATAGTAGTGCATACATCCTTGCTGTTATTCTACTATTTGCCATCTTGAGTTGCTTAGAAGTCATTGCAGAAAATGAAACTCTAGCATTGCTAGCTTTGTGTATTGCATGCCACTTTTTTTGTGTGTGGCTACATTTTCAAATACCTTTTTATAATGTTTTAATTTTGTAATCAAAAGTAACGAAAGCCTCTGCTGATAAACAGAACCTTTACTTGAGAGCCAATAGTGGTAAAAAATAACAATGATATAACAGAGCCATCTAAATACCTTTTTGCTTCATCACTAGCTACATAGATACATCTTTAAATAGTGTCATTAAAAAGCATTTATCCACAGTTAAAATTAAGAAAGTGATTACAAAAAATACTAAATATCAAAGCAAATTTCATTTATTTGATATAAGAAAGGCACTTCAGTCGTTCTTTCCAAGCTATATATATATATAAGGTTTGTATTGATAGAACAATATAGGTATAATCTTTACAATTACAACAAAAAGGAATTGAAAACAATAACAAAAAAAAAAGAAAGTTAACATGATAAACTACATCTGTGGTTATCTGCTTGAGGAGACTTCATAGTTCATTCCGTAAAATCTCAAAGATCTCAGTTGTGTTAATGTGTGTAACATGAACACAACTGAGTTAATGTTACACACACTATTGTATAGATTGCACTTTGATTATGATAATTATGTGCAATTGTATATATATATATATATATATATATATATATAATTTGCACATGGAAAAAAAACATTTTTGAGAATAATCTTTACATATGAATACAATGTTGATTATTTGTGGATTTTATACAAAGTAACACTGGTTGAACGTCACTCACTATACGCTGAAATAAACATTTACAGAATTCTATTTTTTTTTTTTTTTTTTTTTTTGCAACCGCAGACAAAAATTCATATTTTGCTAATCATAAGGATCTATAGCTCTCTTGTTGGAGCCACAAATTAGTGAACTTTTCATGTACTTCTTAAACTTTTGATCCCTCAAGCCATATATGAGAGGACTCAGCAGACGTGGTAAAATGCTGGTGAGCGTGAAGGTGGTGAAATAAATGATTGACCAAGAGTTCGGAAAGAGGGCCGTTAAGGCCCCATCTAGGACTGTTGTAAACAGGGACAATGTACAGAGCAGTAATTGGACCCCATGGAGTAAAATGGTTTTCCTGGCCTTTTGGGCTTGAGCTGGTCCTGAAGAAGCTGCTTTAGCAGAGAACAGCACTTTGAAATAAGTGTAGAAGAGCAGCACCCACACTGAGCACATGTAGCCAATGTTAAAAACAGCCAGGCTTATTATATGGTACTCCGAATTGAACACATTTTGCTGGTAGCACATGCGGCTTGTAGAAAAGTAGGAGAGTGGACGAAGAGCCAAAATGACAAAAAGGTCCACTATGCCAGGCAGGGCTCCCACCAGCCATATGATGCCGATGAGGATTTTGGTGTTTTGGACGGTACATATTCGTGCATGATGTAGCGGGTAGCAGATGGCCACATAGCGCTCAATAGCCATGCCAGCCAGGTTTAGTGGCGTGTTCTTGTAGACGTTGCTTGCGATGAGGATTAAAATGCAGCAGACACCAACATTCAAGTTTGGCAATAAGTATGTAAACACAAACATAGTCACACAGATAGTCAGTGTAAGGATGTCATTGATGATCAGCTGCATGTAGAGGATGTAGCGGGGCTCCTGAGTGAAGACTGGATTCTTGAAGGCAGTATAAAGCAGCAAGCTATTGATAGAATTGATAATGACAGCAAATATAATCACAGTGATGTTTTTGAGAACAGCTTCATTAAACAAATCTTTACGTTTGGTAAATTCTGAAGTGTTCATTTCACAAAGATTATTTTTACTTAAATATCCTAGTAATTAAATGTCATATTGCTATAATGAAACAATTCAATATTATTCAAGCTATAATTGTGAAAACCTTTTAAAACAAAAACAAATATTGAGGCCTTGCACACTGCAGTATGATGCCAAGATGACATCAAAGAATTCAAAAGATTGGTCTGAGATCCTAAAATCTGCACGTCAAAGATATCAAATGTGTGTCTCTGGAATCTCTCTATTGTTCCTCTAGATGTGCTTAAATGAAATTTGGTCTTATATTATTGTTGAATATACTATTTGAGGGTTGCCATATTCTCATGTGCTTCAAGTCCCTCAAGTCAGGAAAAACAGGGAAGTTGAAGCAAACAACACTCAAGTAAAAAACAAATTAACCTTTTGGTTATTTTTAATTTTAATCAGGTGATGCTGAGAGGATGATAATCATAAAAAAGTCTGTTGATATCTAATGGGGTATGTTAATCTGAGAAGGCTACTGTAAGATATCAGAACAGTGATGAGATTTATTGAGATTGTAAAAAAAAAAAACACACTGGGTGGATTTTTATCATTCTAGGGTGGTTTTGCTCACACACTGCCAACACACATTTATGTTCAAACACCATGTAAAAGTGAATTTTCCATAATAGGAGCCCTTTAAAGGGTACATATCATGCTTTTAAATCATTCATTTTTACATATAAATCATACCGTTGTGGTCTATATAAAACATAACTGCAATGCTTGGGTCTGAATTCCTCATTATTATAGCTCCACAGCCCTCTTTTCTACCCCTTTTCTGATGTGCGTCTTTGAGCGACCGGTTTCAATGCGTCCCCTTTAAATTAAAAAGAAGATGCGTCTTTCCCCACCCGCTCTCCAGGTCGATGAGTTCACGGTCAGTTCAACTCCCCACATTCGGCCATTATTGTAGTTTGATTAGAGATACACGATTATATACGATACCTTCAAAGAACCTTTTTATTCACACTTTAACACTAGAACGGCCACAACGGTCATTTTGACCGTTTTGAATTTTATATCTACAATAACTTTGTTGAAAAAAATAATAAAATCCTACTGGTACCTGACTTTTCCTAAAATTGTCTGTATTTTCATTTAAAATGCTTTTCATATAAATTAAGTTACGTAAACGTAAGGCAAAACAAAAAAAAATGAACATGTTTACCTATTTCGGCCATAGACGGTCATATTGACCGCACTGAATTTTGCGGTATTTTTTTGTTAAATATCCCGCGGTTGATCGTGTTCTCTCTCAACTGTCAACAGAAAGGTCCGTCCGGTCACCTCTGTAGCAGTGTTTGCCATATAATAATTTCTACATTAGTTGTTGATCAGAAATAAGCAAATAAAACCGGACTACAGTTATCTATAATACTTACGTTATCTATAGGCTATATAGCCTATATATATATTGCAAGGCTAAAATGTCTAAAATGAATGAGCGAATGAAGAGGAACATGACTCGAACCATGGCCCTAGAGATGCTTCAGAACTTGACAAGTGATGATTCGGATGCAGGGGAACAATCGGAGGTGGAAAGTGACCGCGACGTTTCCTGGGTGCAAGTTATCATTTCCTCCTCATCAGAGAGTGATTCAGAGTCAGAGTCCACATCAAGGACAAAGAGACGGCTGCTATCATCAGACACGGGCCGGCTGATCCAGATGTTCTGTTCATGTCGGATGATCCTGGTGAGCTCTGCTGCCCTGTCCTGCGCTGTTTGTTTTGCTTCATGGTCTGTTCACTAGTTCTGCTAGTCCTATTATTTTTATTAGCCTATTGACCGCTTCGCAAATCGTCACTATCTAACATTTTCGTCATAGTTTTTGTCATTCAAACCTAGTTTTCATTTAGTTATCGTCTCGTTTTCGTCTTTGAAAAAATGTGGTTTACGAAAATAATTACAAAAATTATTCGTCAACACTGTTTTGAATCTAACGGTCAAAATGACCGTTTGTGGGCGTTCTAGTAGTTTTGGAATTCTGGCACTTCTAGTGTTAATAAAATGTCAACAACAGAAGACTTGTCCATCAAGCCTTACATATTCGAGCCAGAGCGAGTGAGTCGATAAAGACGACGACGAACCTGCAGACCTCTTCATATGGATATATTGGTATGTGAGTTAACTGTTTTGTGTTATTAGTGAAATTCGACTATTTCTCTTGTTAAAACAAGCACACTGACAAGATAAATGACTACGTTCTAATCTTACCACAAAAAAATCTGTATTGACAATACGATACGTTTAGAAAAGCATCAGAAAAACGCAGCTAAATGACCATTGATGAAACTCAAGAACAGTAATACTGCAGACGTGTAATGTTACTTCAAAACAAAAACAAAGAAAGACAAAGGTACTGCTAAACCATGAACACCATGTGTTTTAAGAAAGTAAAGTAGCAACCCTTCTTTACACTGGCGGAGGTTGTTGAAGTGGGAATCCTTGAAGTGCTTCAGGTCACTAATGTACATCCAAAAACCGAACATTTTGGCTTGCCCTCTCGTAACTTCTGCATCATTGAGCTCGGACTACAAAATCGGAGCGAGAAATAATAATGGTGGATTGCTCGAAATGTTGGACCGGTAGTCAATGTCCTTATTTGGCAGTTCCGCTGCAAATACGGTGATGCACTTGCTCAAAAAACGTCATAGACAACAGAAAAATCTGAACAGGTTGAAAAATATGACCAAAACAGAATATAAAGATATAAACGAATCACCTGAAGAGAATAATTTCATCTTTTCTGTACTTATAAACACTCCAAATATACAACAAAATGCATTTAAGGGCTGAAAAAGTGGATGTTGCATGATATGTCCCCTTTAAGGGTTGGGTCTTACTTTCTTGTACATAGTCTATCAAGTCAAACAGTGGACATTGTGGAAAAATAGGATACATTTAAAAGAAAGACAATCAATTCCAGAAATTATTTCAGATAGTGTGGGGATGAATATGAAAAACTCAAGCAGAGTGGACAAATGGGGCTGATGGCATATCAGTTTTGTGGAATTGTGATGGAATTCCAGTTTTCATCAACGATACTTTTTAGAAATGACCAATTCAGTGTCAAATCATTGAGTTGTCACCAAAAGATCGCCATGCCAACATATGTATACCATGCTTGTGGTTTGGTAATGTTACGGTAGCCAGCCCTTCTGGAATATCCTTACTCCAGTTTCAACGCCTCCTTTTGCATGTTTAGGGACTCATATAATTGCTTCCTAGTATGTAGGACTGCTGCTGATTGATTGCTGATTGACTATCACCTGTTCTGATTCAGCTCTGATTAGTTAACCTATATCTGGCTTGTTAACCTGGTGTCTGTTTGTGAAGGATTGTTTCACTGTTGTGTGCATGCCTGAGCATTCCTGGTTTTCCTTGCCTATCTGTGTCTTGACTCTTGCCTGGGTGGATCTCTGTGATTTTCTGCAGCCTGCCTAGTGACCCTCTGCCTGTTTCTGGATTTCGTTTGCCTGCAGCCCGCCCTTGATCTTCAGCCTGGTTATCGACACGCCTTTGTTTAACCCTGAAACTGTTGATGCTAATTCTTTATCTTTGACAAAGTCTTAGATTTGAATAAATTGTTGCATTTGGATCTGCCTCTGTCATCTCCTTCATAACAGGTAAAAGCAAGCCAAATATGATCACATTTTTAAGTGCCTTTGTGGCAGAGCTTAAGGAACTGGAACAGACGGGAATTAAATGGATGGACTCTGAAAATTTAGTGCATACATGCAAAGTTTATTTACTCATGTGCTCCTCAGATTTAGTTGCCCATCCCCTCCTGAAAAACACTAAACAGTTCAATGGCAAATGTGGGTGTGACTTCTGCCTTCACACCGGTGGTGGTCCATATGTCTGGGAAACCCGAGAACCACCTTAACAGACAGAGATGGATAATTTTCGGCATGCTATGCTTACTAATCCAGTAATGGGTGTGAAAGGCAGATCCTTTTTGATGGAACTTGAGAGCTTCAAGATGATCACTGGATTAATTCCTTAGTAACAACACAGTGTCTGTCTGGGTGTCACTAAACAGATTACATCTCGGTGGCTAGACAGTAAGCACCATAAATGAAGACTGGTACTTGGGCGGAAAGGTCAGTGATATAGACAGGGCTGGACTGGCCATCGGGCATTTCGGGCATTTGCCCGATGGGTCGACGTGCTTTGTGGGCCGGTACATACTTTAATTAATTATTTTTTTGTCTGAACGGCCTATAAAACTCGCACATCGGCCATTTTCTTATTTTGTGGGCCGATGTTTTTGTTTTTGCAACGGTATGAACTATTAAAGGTGGTGGATTGGCCAATTGGTCATATTCGACTCTGGGCTGGACCAATTATAGCCGAGGAGGTCAGATGCACCCTCCCCCTTCAACGGATCAGCAATGAGCAATCACATATTATTGCTGCTGAACAAAAATGGAGAACAGAAAACGTAAAGGAGGCGCCAAAAAAAATTAGGGCCAAACAGAAACAAGCAGATGCTGCCAAATGTGCTAAAATATCACAGTTGTTTGGTGGTGGCTATTGTGGAACTTCCACTTCAGTAAAATTAGCAAGTGATGGAGGCCAGCAGGTTGAAGAGGGAAAGGGGAAGCAGGAGGAGGAGAGACCGGAGGCGGCCGCCGGTCCAAGTGGCAGAACTGAACTGAACTGAGCTGCAGCCTATATCTGGGTCAGATTATAAACCAAAGTTAGGTGCAGCCTCTCTCAACCCGTAAATAAATGCATCCATCGATGATCCGGTTCTAATCCGCGCTCATATAAGCGATGAAGCGCGCGTCCGAGTGAGGAATGTGCGCGAACCACAATGAGTAACACAATAATAACAATCTAATAACTATTATTAACTAACAAGAAACTCTAATTAACTAGGAAGTAATAGTGCATAGGTGAAAGTGGTACTAAAGTGGTGAAAAGTGGTATTAAAAAAAGTGCATAGGTGAAAGTGGTATTAATTAACTAATCAATAATATGTTAATTAATCAATCAAATAAATCAAATACTATTTTTTAATACTTCCCAGAGAACTACTGAAAAAGTTTATTAACAATCTAGTAACGACAACTAAAATGAAACTCTGATTATGAATTAGTAAGTAGTGCGCAGATGAAAGTGTTACTACTACATACCTCTGTGGGCATTACTAATTATTTGGATATGTATTATAAAGTGAAATATCACTTCAACTAACTAGTAATGTTCTGGAACTAACTAGTAATGACTCAAATGTTACTAAATGATCTAGTCATGATTTGTGCAACCAAACACTAAAGTCATTTCAAGCGTTTGAGGTTTTTTTGGTGAACTTTAGTATACTTTTAGAAAATGTCTTTAGTAACACTTGAGTCATTACTAGTTAGTTCCCATGGTCTTTATAATACGGATCCATTCCAAATAATTAGTAATTCCCACAGAAATACTTTCATCTGTGAGCTATTACTTACTAATTCGTTAATAAGAGTTTATTTTAGTTAATAGTAATTACTAGATTGTTAATACACTTTTTCTCTGGGATAAATTAGTTCTCTGGGAAGTATTAAAAAAATAGTAGTTATTGATTAGTTAATAGTGAAGTACCACTTTCACTTGTGCATTTCACTTTGTTAATCAGAGTGTCTTGTTAGTTAATAATAGTTAATAGATTGTTATCATATCATAGTTATTCATTAACCAAGGAACTTATTCTAAAGTGTTACCCAACAGATTTAAGCTCTAGATCTCTTATTTAATAGTGCAAACTAAATGAATGCTCTGCTAGTTAACTGGAGATGTTTTATTTATTTGTAATAAGTACATCCATGCCTCAATGTTTCAAAAAGTGGTAGGTCAGCAGCAGGTAATAATTATGATAATAAGGCTTGATAACGGGAGCTTGAGAAGCCGCTGCACTGTTGTGTGCCACCATGTTATTATTTAATGTCTGCGTTTTTCCAAAAAAAAAAATATATTTTTGTACCTTGATCTGATGTTATTGTCACAGTCCTCGTCTGCACCAGTCTGTCTTCGTCATCTGCACTACACTTCCCAGGATCCTCTTGTGTCCACACCTGAACTCACTCCCGCAATCATCCACCCGTTCATTGTCCTGTTCATCTGTATCACCTGTCTTCACCTCGTTATGTTTGATTCATGCTTGTACTTAGTTTGCTTCTGTTCAGTCTGTCCTTGTCGGTCGTTGTTAATGTTAATGAGTCCGTGCGTGTACCCTCTGCCTGTCTGTTCCTGTTTGAGTTTAAGTAAATCTTTGTATTCAGACTGATCTCATGAAGTAGCGTGTGTATGACACGCCAATTCGTATTTCCATTTTTGACGTGCTATCAAGACGCATAATCGCTTTTCAGCGTGTTTATGAATGCCGTTGACTTAACGTTATTACTGTATATATAAATATATGACTTACCTCAACCCCATCCCTAAACCTAACCGTCACTGGGGTTAATGGCATTTATGACTGTTCCCTTACCATCCTAGGAAAAAAAAAGATATGACTTACCTCAACCCCGTCCCTAAACCTAACCGTCATTGGGGTTAATGGCATTTATGACTGTTCCCTTACCATCCTAGGGAAAAAAAAGATCGCTCCCCAGATGTAGATCTACATTTTGCTTCGTTTCGTGCAGACATTTGACAGCGTGTACAGACACGTGGAATCACTCGAACGTTAATGGCGTAGACATACACGCATAGATTCGGATACACCCGGATAGCTCAAAATGCATAGAGATAACACGCCACTTGACAGTGGACAGTGGGAAAGGGTTAAGACATCACATGTAGATGACTACTGGACCAGAACAGCAAAGGACAGATCTGAAGAATGGGACGAAGAAAGTGAAATTGTGACCAAAAGCTGTGATTCTTGCATAAATTGCCCACTGTGCTGCTATCAAATTCTCAGGTGGTTCAACATGCTGTCTGATGCCTACTGTCTCCTTGGGCTGGCATACAAGTACCTGCTGACCCTCTCTCTCACTCAGGTTGCCTGTGAAAAAACATTCTCTACACTCAAGTTCATTAAAAGCAGACTCTGAAGCAGCCTGTCTGGAAACAGGCTTGAGTTGTTTATGCTGATGGCCACTGAAAAGGACATTCTCATGTCATTGGACTCCGACATGGTCATTGACAGGGTAGCAGAGAAGAGTGACCTGCTGAGAAAGCTGCTGTTTATTTCACCTGGTGGGGTGAAATAAAATGATCAAAACATTCATATGTATGTTTCAGTTAAGATTAAATTCAACTTTATTCTTATTGCCTAAAAGTACAGTCAAATGAATAGGTTTTGTGTCTATCTTCACTTCAAACAAGTCATGTGCTCAGAAAATGGTTAGAATGTGTCCATCTTAATAGGTTTTAATGCATAAGACAGTAGAAAGAATAAATATTAGATAATATAAATATGAGAGTTTTCTTACAGCCTTAATCTGTCATTGTTTCGTTTCTGACTGTCAGTCAATTTTGGAAGCCTGAAGTGGGTTCATTTTAAGTAAGTACTATATAGAATATGATCCAACCATTTCTCTAGAGTAAACATACCAGTAGTGTCCAGGGCCGCATTAAAAACTCTCTGGGCCCCAGGGCTATGGGTTACTGCAGGCCATACTGCAGACATTTTTGTAAACCATTGCTGAAGTTGTTTTACATTAATATAATCTAGAATCATTAGGAATAACAGTTGCCAATTCCTTTACAGTATACAATTAAGAAAATAGCTTACCTTAAAATCTTTTTTTTTTCCTGCTTTTGCGGAAAGAAAAGTCCTTGATGATGTCACTGAAATCAAGGGATCGGAGAATGTCATTTTCCAGGGACATCAAAGTAAGATGGTTTAGTCTCTCTTGTAACATGGATGAACGAAGACGATTTGGAACAAGAACGCTCTCCACTGGCATTAGTCACAGGCAAAGTTAAGAAAATACGGAGAGCTATGTCCATATTAGGGAACACAGACTGCAGGTTTTTCTTCCTCAGGAGCTGAAGCAAGGCTAAGGCACTTTTGTTTTTCTCATTTTTGGTAAAGTCGTTGAATTGAGCAATTTCATCAGGGAAATCGTCTTATTTCTTCTGAAGACACATAGCATTAGAATGTAGTTCTTCAGAGGTGATTGTATGCATGTTGCTCAGAAATCCAAAACTTTGCTCAAGATCTTTGAATGATTTGTAGTGCCGATCAAGCTCAGCCACAAGTTTGTCAATTATGACATTAAACACACAAACTTGAAACTTCTGTCCTCCTGACATTGTACTCAGTGAATCTGCCACAGATGACTCATCTGGTTGTTTTTTACGTCGTCTCTCCCTTTGTATGTCACTTTTTTATGTCTGAGATACACATGTTGACATGTTTTTGGCTGTTGACTCAAACCTCTAAAAACTGATCACGGAGATCTGCAATAAAATCTGTCAGTGAACCCACCAGAGCAACAGCATTAGACAGGTAAAGGGCAACCATTTGAAGTTGTGTGCTTGTTTTTTGAACACGCTCCAGCACTGTGTTCCACACACTGCACAGAATGGCAACTTCAAGCTTCTCCATCTGCCTAGAAAGAGATGTGGCCTCATTGCGAGTGGTCAGGTTTTGATGATCATCTTCAGATAATTTTTGAAGGGACTGGAAAATGTTGTCATAATTTAGACAAAGGGTGCTGGTTGCTTGTGCATGCGCACTCCAACTTGTGTTTGAAAAGGTTTTCAGAGTTTGAACACGGCCCTTCTCATTTTCTTCTAGGTTGGACTTAACAATCTGCCACATCCAGGTTGATTTTGAGCAGAAGTTAAAAAGAGACTGTACAAATGAGAAAAACCCCTCAGTCTCAAGACAACAGTTTACAGCATTTACCCCAACTAAGTTCAGAGTATGTCAGGGAACCCATTCAGCTAACGGGTTGACTTCACGTATGCGAGATTGCACACCTTTATAAGCACCAGACATATTACTGGCGTTGTCAAAGCACTGTCCACGACAATGTTCATCTCCGTCAGAACTGATATAACTGAATTGAACAGTGACTCAGTGTGACTGCTTATGGGTAGAATCTTAAGCAAACGCTCCTCTGTGTTTCCTTCTTCAGATACATATCGGACAATAAAAGTGAGCTGGTCTGAATGTGAAATGTCTGGGGTGGAGTCAACAATTATCTAAAAATATTTGGCCATCCTGATTTTATCCAGGATTACAGAGAGCAGCTTGTCACCCATCAAACCAATTAACTCCTCACACACAGTAGAAGAAAGATATGAAGGAGTCCCCTTGCCTGCATTGCCAAATGGTGCAATGTGCTCTCTAAGAAATGGATCAAATTGACTGATTAGTTCAAGGCAACCCAAGTAGTTTCCATTCTGGGGTGATTCAAATTGTTGGTTGTCTCCTCTGAAAGCAAGTCCTCGCTCAGATATAAATTTAATAACAGCAACTTCTCTTTTAAGAACCTGTGACCAGTACTGGCTCTCTGTTTCATACTGCCGTTTCAATTCATTGTCAATTTTACCCTGCTCTGCAGTTCTTGAAATCCACACAAGCATGCATTTGCGATGCGCGACAATCCGTTCATTTGCATGCTTCCAATCATTAAAGCCATCAGCACATCCAAATTTTGAATGGGTGTTCTTGTCATTTACACCAAACAGTCGGCACACAAAACAGTACACGACTCTCTTAGATGGAGAATAGACCAGCCAATCTCGTCTGACATTTTCCCCATTCACTAGTCTGCGATTAAAAAGACTTTTTGAAAATCTTCTCTTTTTATTTTTATATTGTTGTTCTGATGAGAAATCCGCAGTCATATTTTGACAAAACTGTGGTCCTCTATCAGCCCAGTACTCCCGAACCTCGTTGATCTCTCCCCAAGTTCCAGGATCGGTGCTTGTGTATGCTGGGATATCAACAGCGTGCAGGGTAGGAGAGGAAGCCGATGCAAGGCTGCTGATCTCAGATTGATCTGCAGAAGTCTGTCTCGGCTCATTAATATTTGGATCAACCCCAACCGAAACGTTATCTCCTTGCTCAGTCCCATTATCTCCAGCAGAAGATGAAGTCAATGTTTCAGGATAAGCATGAAACAAATTTTAACACTGTTAGATTTTACACAAACCTGTCAACATGGCTTGCTAATAGCGAATATCAACGCATTCTCACCCCAAGGCGTCACCTTTGACCATGCTTCAATATTTGACGTTTTAGGCGCCCTTTAGCGTCACTTACATGACGCGATCCTACGCCGTCATCTAACTGACGCTAAAGGAAAGCGTCAGTTAGAGGACACGGTTAGGTTTAGGTGTGGGGTGGGGGTAGGGTACACGCGATCCTAGGGCGTCATCTAACTGACGCTAAAGGGCGCCTAAAGCGTCAGATATTGAAGCATGTCCAAATGCTTCCCAAGGCGTCAGTTAAGTGACGCCTTGGGGGTGAGAATGTTAAATGTTATATCATCATACAAGAACATTTTATCTATCTATGATATACTTCACAGCTATAGAAGTTATAGTTCTTATAGCTATAAAAGTTATAGTTCTTTTAATACGATTTTTATCATATCGAAATGTAATGCCACTAAAATTTAATAACTCTTGTCACCAATTTCAATATCACAAAAAATAATAGTAGCTTAAGAAAAGAATCTCAAGCTTACTGATGACAAGAGTCACAAATAATAATAGAATAAAGTCACATAAGAAATACTTGAATAACTTAAAGCACTGAACAATATTATATTGTATAAAGTAATCAAATATACAATACATGGTTTTCACTATAAATTCAATATTCATTCTTGTTAATTTTGCAAACGTGATTCAGTCAAGGGCAGTAAATTACTTTCTTTCTGATGTTTGATTAACATTATTGACACAAATGGCGACAGCAGCTTTATTAGCAGCTCCTGTCACTTTAAGACCTCAGGGTCTTTTACAGTCTATGGTCGGAACTTGTACGCTGTGCAAAATCTAAAGACTAAAAAGTAAGATTTACCTGGTTTAATTATAAATTAAAATAAATTATAAACTTACATGATGGCGCAGCAAAATTTACATATTTCTGCCAGATATCATATTCTGAGAATATGATGAAACAACAAAAGCAATATCCAATCATATTAATAATCAAACTTACTGAAAATTGGTGGGGTCGATGATGACGATGTGTCTTTATCTGCTCCAACATGTGCCCGGCCCACTTGCTGTTCCTCAACTTCTCCGTGATCATCAGCTTTAGTAAAATAACCCGATAGTTTGGGGATTTTACTGAGCAGCTCATATGTTTCCTCTGCTGTTTAGCTATAAAATAATTCCTTTTTTGAGCCCCACTTGCACATGTTTTTTTTAAAGATGATATTTTATTAGCTTTGCTATCGAAGACAAAGATAATGCGTGAGAATTTTAAGAATAGTCTAGAATGAAGTGAAGAGGGGGAGGCGATTGATTGGTTGATGCATAAATTCTAATAAGGCAGCCATAATCTGATAAGCCTACGTGCAGCAGCGGGTCGATCATTCATAAGTTAAATATAGAACAAATGTATTTGATTGGTCTTGGTATTTCAAATTAAAACGTGACGTTTCAATCCACCATACCCTGCTGCCCACGGGGGTTTGATTGACAGGCGACTTCACAAATCATAACGACAACAGGCAATTTTGTCCGATAAACGTCGGTGGACTTGAACTTGAAAATGGTACGGTTTAAATTACTTAGATGACAATATTTGAAAGTTGAGACTTTATTTCATATCAACATAAGCTGCTCTAAACTCTCTCTTGTATATCGGCGCATAGTCACTCAGTGTAACGTTAGTCTTTGCACCGCAATGTATTTTTCACTGCGTGAGTGATACATTAAGGGCCCTGTTTTATCGATATGAAACACAAGTGTCATAGCGCAAAGCGCAAGTAACTTTGTGGGCGGATCCCGGCGCAGTTGCTATTTTCCCAGCGGGATAAGTGCCTCTTGCGCCTGGCGCAAATCTAAAAGGGGTTGGTCTGGAGTAGCTTCATTATTCATAGGTGTGGTTTGGGCGTAACGGAAATAAACCAATAAGAGTGTCATATCACATTCCCTTTAAGAGCTTGATGAACGAGGTGTGCTTGTTCCATGGCGCAGTCCTATTTTAACGGCGGATTTACCAGACGCGCTTTACAATCAGTTCACAGCCGAGGAGATCGATGTTTTCGTCAGGGCCGTAAAAGAAAGAGAAGTGACATTGGGGATGGGACAAACACACCCAAATTAGCTTCGGTTAAACATGCATATAATAATTTGGGTAAATGTGTAAGCTTTATGCCTATTTTCCCCATCGTCATGGACACAACAATGATTTCCCTCATGTTTATATATTTTTCCTTATAATAATGTATCATTTGCAAAAAGTAAAATGCATCTGTGTAGCTGAGAGAATCATCTACAGTGTATGCGCGTTGTTCACACTCTGTATTATGGCCAATCATGCGCGCTTAAAATAGCATCTGAATGTACGCGCAACGCACCACTGACTTTATACCAGGTTTTTTCTGGTCATTGGCGCAATTGTTTTCTGGAACTGCAAAATAGCACCAGGGATTGTTTGCGCCGAAACACGCCTCCTTTTTGCGCCAACTTTAAGAGGTTCTCTAGACAATGCAACTTCCAAGTTCCTACGTAAGTACTACTGTATGTGATTCAGCTATTTTTGTGGAATAAAGATACAAGTAGTGTGATCATATGAGCAAGTCCAACAAATGCCATTCTTTCTCACCCTCTGTCCTTTTTTCTTGTGTCCTGTTTTTCAGTGTCCCATCATAATAAGTACTGTATATGATGTCAGTATTTTCCAACATTTTCTAAATACTGTACCAGTACTGTGTAAAATCCCATCAAGAAGTCAATTAAGTGTTATTCTTTTTCACCTTTCTTTCTTTGTCTCCTTTCACTTTTTAAAGGCTGCCATGTTGAAAAAAAAAATGTATTATTGATTATTAATATTTCCTAGAGCTACGTTCCTTACATGCCTGAATACTGTCAAGAGCAGAACAGTGGTCCCACTAGCCCCTTTTCCACCAAAGCATTTTGAGAGCCGGTTCGGAGCCGGTGCCTGTGAGCGAACCAGTTCCTTGTGTTTCGACAGCCAAAGAACCGGTTCTCGGCCAGGAGAACTGGTTCCAAAGCGGCACCAACCCTTTGCTGGACTAGAACCCGTTCTTTTACCACGTCATGCTTACGTCGGGGATGGGGCGGGTTTAGATGTGTTTTAAACATCTTTTTTGACCATAATAAAGGATCGCAAAGCCAAGAGAAACATTTGCAGAAACACGATGGAGTGTGCCTTTGTAATTGTTATGCTTGAAGTTAACGCAGGCGTTTCTATTTTTGTAAAAAAAAATTATTGAAGACATTATAAGCAAAGAAGAAAACAGTCACAATATAGAACAAATAAATGGAAAGAAAAAAGGCACAAGACAGGGGTACATAACTAATCAAAAAAGATTACATACCAAACGAAAAGATTAAAAGACTTACATATTTTTAATTGTTTTTAAAGCCTTCTTGGTACATGAGTTAAAAATAGGGTGACCACTCGTCCCACTTTGAACTGTTTCTAAAATATTTATATACATGATTCCTGCTGCCTTTGGGCTCAGTGATGCTGAATTTAAATGACTTTTTTTGGGGGGGACAAAAGATTTTTTTTCTGGAAGGGACTAAAGAACAAATCATTTTTATCAGCTGAAAGGCAGAATATAAATGTTTTTATCAAGTTAGATAGACATTATATAAAATTTTCAGGGTATGTTTTAATGTTGGTAACATGTCCCACATGGTCCCACACAAACTTATAATTGTCCCACATTTGGTTTGTTTGATGGTGGTCACCCTAGTTAGAGATAATCCCAAAGTAATGTTGTACTTGCAAGCGTTTCTAGCTAAGACGTATGGCGACGTACACAGTGATGTAACAACGTCGTTCCCTGGGCACTTTAGTCAGTGGAAAAACAAATAGGTTCTGAAGCGGTTCGCAAGTTGAACCAGCTCCGAACCAACTTTGAACCAGCACCAGTTCCGAACCAGTTCTTTTTTTGGTGGAAAAGGGGTAACTGATATTTTTCAGAGGCTCCTGGGGCAAATGGCAGCCGCAGTAATGCCGTTTGGCTTGCTCCATGTGAGACCACTTCAGCACTGGCTTCACAGCTGAGTCCCAAGTTGGGTGTGGCAGAGCAGCATGCTCCGTGTGACAATCCCACCAGCCTGCCGCCAAACCCTCAACCTGTGGTCAGACCCTTTGTTTCCAGCCCATTCTCACCCCCAAGGCGTCACTTAACTGACGCCTTGGGAAGCATTTGGACATGCTTCAATATCTGACGCTTTAGGCGCCCTTTAGCGTCAGTCAGATGATGCCCTAGGATCGTGTGTACCCTACCCCCACCCCACACCTAAACCTAACCGCGTCCTCTAACTGACGCTTTCCTTTAGCGTCAGTTAGATGACGCCGTAGGATCGCGTCATGTAAGTGACGCTAAAGGCCGCCTAAAACGTCAAATATTGAAGCATGGTCAAAGGTGACGCCTTGGGGTGAGAATGCGTTGTTGTTTCTCAGGGCCAGAGTGCCCCTAGAACAAGTGTCCAAACATGCTGTGGTGTGGTCTACACAAACACAAATGCAAATGCATATAAAGGTTAAATATCTTCTTGACTATTATTTTATGTCAGGCTTTACCGAGTTAAGAATCCCCAGTGGTTAAATATATTGCATAAATATTTATCTGCTCTTGTGATGTTTTTCTCTGAGGCACAAGCAAATGTATTCAAGGATTATTCACATTTTTGCACCTCCGTGATAGATTAAAAAATTCACATACCAACAAGTATTTTTATTCAACAATATTTATTTTTTGTGGTTTTGTCTGCTCTGCACTTTTAGATTTTTGTTTCTATCAAATTAGATATTTAGTAGGGGTGGACTGTGGTTTTAATGTCATACACAGATTTTCAGTTACACTGACTTTAAATGTTGATTTCAAATCAAATTTCAAATCAAGGTTTATAGGGATTGGAACTGAATGGTTGGTTGAAGTAGCTCTCTTTGGAGTGACTGCTCAGAGACCCCAGAGCAAGACTTAAACTGAATGTTCATGTTGCGCCATGGTTATGTTGACATTTCATCAGCTCCTTTGGGCAGTGTGTGACAAACTCATCTCCAGTAATTAATGTAAACACTGTCCTTGCAGAGCTCCCTTAAGCTCTCAACTAAGGTCAAAACTGTTTATTAAACCTAATGAATATGACTGGGATTTGCACATTCTCAGGGGGGAAACGTTAAAGTTCATCTGATTAAAAAAGGCTCAAAAATCCCCAAGCAACAATGCTTCACTATAAACATAGATGTATTGTGACAAGACAAGGTTTTTACAATATATTCCTCATGTTTTTAGTTGTTGGTTTTTTTCTCTCTTTTTTTTTTAAAGAAATCCCATATTATTTATTTATCATGGATTTTATTGTTATTAGATAAATGACAATGACAGTGATGCAAGCTTTGATCAGGTTGTACAGTGTGTATAAACTGTTGTGGATCCAAAAGGCTTTTCAAGGTCTTCTTAACATTCTAAAAGGAATTGTACTTCTAGATGTTTAACTTTCCTCAGTTTTCACACTTTTAATATTTTTTGGTCATCATTAACTTTTCAAATGGTGATCTCAATGCAATTAACTTTCAGGCATACTTCTTGTTCCACTGCCAGAAATTGTGACATATAATTACAAAGCAAACACACACAGTTTCCCAACAAACACTATTAATTGTTCCATGCATTTACTAAAAGATACACACTGTTAAATGTTTGTACCCCCTTGATAGATTGAAAAATTCACATACCAACAAGTATTTTTATTCAACAATATTTATTTCTTGTGGTTTTGTCTATACAAGCATTGCACTTTTAGATTTTTGATATGCACAATTGCTCTGTTTCTATCAAATTAGATGTTTAGTAGGGGTGGACTGCGGTTTTAATGTCATACATATATTTTTAATTCCACTGACTTTAAATGTTGTTTTCAAATCAAATTCACAAGGTTTATAGGGATTGGAACTGATTCTAAAATCTTAACATTCTAAAAGGAATTGTACTTCTAGATGTTTAACTTTCCTCAGTTTTCACACATTTATATTTTTTGGTCATCATTAACTTTTCAAATGGTCATCTCCAAAGGCATACTTCTTGTTCCACTGCCAGAAATTGTGACATATAATTACAAAGCAAACACCCAAAGTTTCACAAACACTCTTAGTTGTTCCATGCATTTACTAAAAGATACAAACTGTTTACCATCAAATATATTTTAAAATAATAATAATAAAAAAACATGTCTCTTGTACCCAGTAGCCAAGTACATTGACTTCATGCATCTAACCAGCTAACAAAAAAATATGTTCTAAGAACATTTTGCTAATGCTGCATTAAGTTATGAAAACATTTTCTATTAAAGTTCTCTAAACGTTAATTTTTTAGGGTTATCTGAATGGTAAGGGAACAATCCATTTTTATTATTTTCCCAACCATTTAACATTGCTGTCCTGATTCAGAAGTAAAATGGATGATAATAGAAATTCATATTATAAAAGCTTGTTCATGCCTAATAAATCAAATGGTTTCATAATGTTAAAATCATTATCCCAACTTGTTCTGTTGATTTTGGTAGGCTGATTTCTTGATTAAAATGCCCCAACATCACATGACTATCAAATAGATCATACAAATGATAACTAAACTCTTATTTGCAAGATGTTGTCTATGGTCATATGAGAATAGGTTACTGTGGATGGCTTGTTGCCAGGCCTACAGGTCGATGTTGGTTGCCAGACGCAGACAGAGTACAGCTTCAGTGGGTATGTCTTGGGCTCTGATTGCATTGGCATCCAGGCGTAGTACACGCAGATTAGAGTAATTCTTTGTGTCCACAACTCTGCAAAAACTGCTCACTGAAAATTCTGAGAAATTTAGGGAAAGGATTAAGTTATTGTCTTATTCAAGCACAAACAAAGCCTAAACAGGGACATGAATGATTTGCATAATAATTATCATACACTCTTAAAAGAAAAGGTTCTATATAGATGAAAGGTTCTATATACAAATGAAGTTGTTGGTCAAATGGTCGCATGTAGACAGGGTGTGTCACTGTCTACTACATGTGTCGTTGTTTCCTGAAGGAACTGTGTTATGTTGTTATCTATTGTCATGTGATGTGCTAGAACTTTGACTTTGATATCACAAGAGACAATTGAAAGACATTTTCACTCTATAAATACTGAAATGGTTTGTTTATTTGATTTTTTTTCCTTTCAAATTTTATTTTAATTTTTATTTCACTTTATTGCTGAAGTGAAAGCATGTATAAGAGTAAACAAAGTTGTAGAAGTTTAAAACGACTAAAGCAAATTAATTGTACTAAACATTTTGATAACACTTTATAATAACTACACACTAATAATAATTAGTTAAGCATGCGTAAATAGTTAATTCATCATCCATAAAGCATTAATAGACATCAATATTTAAGCAGTTTACAAATACAGCAATAAATGCTTTCTTCTTGATTTAAAAGTATTTCTATAATTTGTTTAATAATTGTATTTTCATCCTTTATTAACGATCAATTTATCATTTCTAAATGAAGAATTGCATTTTTTTTAATAAACCAGTTATTTAAGTGTTGTCAGTGTTTCATTAGATTACTTAGAACATGTAAGTAAATGATTAATAAACTATTTAAATGTACATTCACACGTCTTATTATTCAGACATATAGTGATGGTTAATAAATGCTTTTTAACGTATCTATGCTGTAATTCAGGGTTAATTCGGGTAGTTATAAAGCATTTAGTAAGACTATCCATGCCTTGTAAAGCATTTATAAAGGAGCTTTAAATGCTATTAAATACTTCTATGTTCTGTGTCACTGTGTTGTGTTTAACACAATCTCACATTTTACTGTTTAGAAAATGGATGCGCCTTTAAATCTCCTTTATAAATGTTTTACAAGACATGAATAGCCCTCACTTTAGATGAGCTCACAAAATAGTTAACTGACCATTACTAAATGCTTTATAACTACCTGTATTATTTACTACTTTTACTTACACTTTCTAAGTGATCTTATGAATGATGTCAACTCTTACTTAACTGGTTTGTAAATAATGCTATACTTCATTTAGAAATGATTAATTGATCATTAACAAAGTATGAAAATACAATTATTAAACACATTAGATATGCTTATACATAGATAGATATGCTTATAAATCAAGAAAAAAGCATTTACAGCTGTATTTATAAACTGATTATTAATGTCTATTAATGCTTTATAAATGATGAATTAACTGTTTACTCATGCTTAACTAATGATTATTAGCGTCCAGTTATTATAAAGTGTTACCAACATTTTATATTTTATACAATATATATACAGTATATATATATATATATATATATATATATATATATATATGAAGAGTTCAGATGCAAAAGCCTCTAAATGCCATTTAAAATTTTCTTCTTTAATGATGATTTTTATCAAACTTGTATATTTAAGTTCAGTAATTTCACTTAAATGGCAATGATAATTACCTATTAATTGTTATTTAAGTGAAATTACTGAACTTAAATATACAAGTTTGATAAAAATCATCATTAAAGATGAAAATTTCAAATGGCATTTAGAGGCTTTTGCATCTGAACTCTTCATATATATACATACATACATATATATATATATATATATATATATATATATATATATATATATATATATATACATACATACATATATATACATACATATATATATATACATACTGTGGTGAGCAGGACGGCCGAGGGACGTGAGAGAAAGTCGCGAGGCCGGTGGTGCGATTGCTAATGAGCAGCACCTGTGAAGCACACCGGTCTCGCATCTCTCACGAAGGAGCGGAGCCATAAAGGGGGAGCGACGGAGTGGATGATCGAGAGAGGAACAGGCCTGCTTTTATTTGTATTTTATATTTTATTTGGTAAGCCAGCAGTCGTCCGTGAGGGGCTGCTGGCCGGTATTTATGTTTTATTTTGGGTAGCCAGCAGTCGTCCGCGAGGGGCTGCTGGCAGGTAATTTGTTTGTTTATTTTATTTAAATAAAGTTTTATTTTATTATTATTATCCGGTTCCTGCCTCCTTCTTCCCTGAACCTTGTTACACATACATACATATATATATACATGTATATATTTGACTAAATTATCTAAAAATGCCATGAAATCAAAGTCATGTCTAACTAAGTTGTGTTTCAAATGTGAATTTGATATCACAAAAAAAATGTGTTTGTCTAGGCACATGCATCTCATTGGAAAGGTCTGAGACTCAAGGTTCGATGACTGTTTTTTTAATGATATGTTTTGTCAAGATTAGAAAAGGGTTTGATTATAAAATAGTTCTGTAACTTTTGTCATGAAACATGACACCACCAACTAGGGGTAAGAGCCCACTAAAAGGTACTGTTTCCATGGCAATTAAATGTCTGATTTCAAAATGTTTTTTCACTGATAAATACTGAAGGTGTAAGCTTTCAAATGATACCTTATGATGACTAATATATGAGAGTAAAAAGAGGCAATAAAAACAGATCACCAAGCGACCAGATAGCAGGATGGTGAATTGCAATTTTTGATTATAGGAATTTAATTGCACCATTTCTTTTTCTTTTTTTTTCTTCTTTTTTTTTTGTATATGGAAGCACATATGCAATATACATTTCTAAAAAAAATTGGCTGTTTTGAAACATGCCACTAGGGCAAGCTCATACTTTCAGGAGAAGATATGGAAATAAGCCTCTGACATGCCTGGTCTTATCTGTAACATTTTCCGGTGTTTGTTCTGTACCTTTGATCTTGTTGGCCTGGAGATACAGATTCTCCAGACTGGTGCTGATAGTGGGAATCCTCTCCAGCTTGTTGAAGGACAGATCGAGTTCCACAAGTGTGCTGACATTGAAAGCGTTGGGTGGAATTCCTCCATTGGTGAGCTGGTTGTGGGACAGCCGTACGAAGCGCAGCTCAGGCCGTTGGCTCAGGAAGTCAGCAGGAATGCTGGATATATGGTTGTATTCAAGGTACAGTTGGCTCAGCTTTGGCGGCAGACTTTCTGGAATCTTCTTCAATCGGTTCCCTCGCAAGTCTAACAGGGTTAAGGACAGCAGACCATCAAGTGCGTGACCGAGATCTTCAATGGCATTCATTTGGAGATGGAGGGCCGTCAGGTTGCTCATTCCACGGAAAGAGTGGACCGGGACTACCGAAATGTTGTTGTGGTTCAAGTGTATATATCGTAGGGAACTTGGTAAACCCTGTGGAACACGGCTCAGGTTGTTGTTGTGTAAAAAGAGGCGCTCAAGGTTTGGTAGTTTAGCGAAGACTTTGTCAGCAATCTTGTCAGAGCTCAGTTTATTTGTCTGCATGCAGATCCAAGCTAAATTTGGAGCATTATCAAAGATGCCATTTGTGATTCCTGTGATCTGGTTATTTTGCAAGTATACATACTTAATATGAGATGGTACGAACGGCACGTGCTGTAGTCTGCGGGTGTTGCAGTACATTGCTTTGGGGTAGGTAGAAGGACAGTCACACTCCAAAGGGCAGTCCAGCACAGAGGGCTCATCCTCTGTACTTGAAGAGGCGAGATTGTTATTGTGGCTACGGCCATAACCATGACTGTAGGCTCGGTTGCGCAGATAACTTAGCCAGGTCAAAGAGTTGGTCTGTTGTGTCATGGAAAAATTGACAAGACTTGCCAGCAAAAGCAGAAAAATCCAACCTCTCATTGTCCCTACGAGTTGCCTGTCAAGACACAAATACCAGCCAGATCTCATGAAATGTGTCTCTATAGCACGCATTGTATTTATCGTGCAATTTATATGCAAAAATGTGTTTTTATCAGTGTTGGGGAGTAGTTAACTCCAAGTAGCGACGCTACTAACTTAACTACATTTTTTAGTAGCTTGGCAGAAGCTCAGTTGCTTTTTAAACTGTCTAGCTTTTCCAATATCTAACTACTTTTTGCAGCAAGTAGCGGTGTAGCACGAGCAAAAGCTACATTTCGTTTGTCGAGCCTGCGCGAATCAGCATCACGTATCTTGCGGCTAACTGCGGTTCACTGACGTACAGATGTGGGTTGACACCTGTCTATGGTTGACACACCCATAATATGATTATCCATGATGGAACAAGACGTGACGGCAGATTTGGAGGATGGAGAAACAACGTTAATTACCAAAGGCCTTATTTGTCCAAGTTCAATCTGTATTTTTGAATGCAATTTACGTTGGATGTATATTTCGTTCTTGCAATTATGTAGGCTATTCGCAATTTTGCACTTTTGACAGTCTGAGATATTTGAGTGTTGTGTGTAATAAAAAAATACTCTTTGAAATCATATTTGCATTGCCTTGTTTTAAACACTAAATATTTTACTTAAAACATTCCTCAAAAACTTATTCAGTTATTTATAATATACGTTGTTCAAAAAAAGCTAAAGTTTCAATGTAGCTACTTTTTGATAGTAACTTGTAGTGTAGCTAACTACTTTTCCAAAAGGGTAGCTTGACTGTAGTTAATCTACTTTAACTTAAGAGTAGCTTGTAGCTTGTCAAACTACAGTTTCAGAGTAGCTTCCCCAACGCTGGTTTTTTATGCATGTGATACTCTGTTATCACAGGCATATGATACACACTTTATAGTGTGTAATACACAGTGTGGGGGACGCTACTCTGAAACTGTAGTTTGACAAGCTACAGGGGTTGGACAATGAAACTGAAACACTGGCCAATGTTGGAGGTTTCACATCTATATGCCTGGCGGCCAATCTTCAGAGTGAAGCACGGGTGGATCAGTGATGTTTTGAGCTTCAATATCATGACAATCCTGATTGTATTTGATGGACACGACACTGCCGAGGACTACCAAACCCTTCTGGAGGATCATGAGCACCTGATGCTCAAACCGTGTATCAGCATGATCATGCACCAACACACACAGCAAGACTTGTGACAGAAGGGTTTGATGAAGATGAAAGTGACGTTGAACATCTCCCATGGTCTGCACAGTCACCAGATCTGAATATTATTGAGGTGTTTTGGAGGAGCGAGTCCACCAGCATCATATAGTGACCTGGACACTGTTCTGGAATAGGAACGGCTCATAATCCCTCTGGTCACTGTGAAGGACTTCTATCTGTCAATTGGTGCTGTATTTGGATGCAAAATGAGGCCCTTACCATTCTAACAAATTATTGTGTTGTAAGACCAGGTGTTTCAGTTTCATTGTCCAACCCCTGTATTACACACAACACTCAAATATCTCAGTCTGTTTGTCAAAAGTGCAAAATTGCAACAAATAGCCTACAACATTGCAAGAACAAATTATACGTTCAACATAAATTGCATTTAGAAAATTTTGCATTTAGAAAAAACAAAACAAAAAAAAACAAAAAACGATTGACCTTGGACAAATAAGACCATGGGTAATTAACGTTAGTTGTTTCTCCATCATCCAAATCTGCTGTCACCTCTTGCTCCATCATGGATAATCATAATATGGGTGTGTCACTGTCAACCCATTTCTTTACGTCAGTGAACCGTTAGCCGCAAGATGCATGATTAAACAACAGGTGGCGGTAATGGCAAAAAATTAGTTTGTAATCTAACAAGAAGAAGAATATCCTTGCATCGCGCTGATTCGCACAGGCTCGACAAATGCAATGTAGCTTTTGCTCGCGCTACACCGCTACTTGCTGCAAAAAGTAGTTAGCTACTGGAAAAGCTACACTGTTTAAAAAGCAACTGAGCTACTGCCAAGCTACTGAAAAATGTAGTTAAGTTGGTAGTGTCGCTACTTGTAGTTAACTACTCCCCACACTTACCCCACACCACAAATACCAGCCTAATCTCATGAAATTTAGCACACATTGTATAATCATGCAATTTATACACAAAAAATTGTTTTTACGTGCATATGACACGCAGTTTTGGAGTGCATATAATACACACTTTATGGTGTGTAATACACACGTACCTCACACCAATAATCCTACCCAAGGGGTTTACAGTAGCCTGACTTCATCATACTCATTTTCTTGTCGGAATATGAGTCTGAGACCACTCCGTAGGGCTTTGATTATGAGGCGTGTCTTAACCAAACCAGGAAAAAAAAAAAAAAAACTCTCAGAAAAAAAAAAAAAACAATCAGAGCAACCGCGGTAACTCAACAACTTTGCATAGTGCAGTTTTCAACTATAGAACTTACTTATTTTAGAAGTAAAATAACGAGTGTTGCTTCTTTTCCTTACTCCTCCATGAGTGCGACCAAAGGAGAAACCACAACGACCACAGGCTTTTCATTACGTCCCATCTTCTTAGCGACCGTCAGAGCCAGCTGATAAGTTACACTTTTCCCGAATCATGTAGGAAGGACGCCAAAAATATCTTTCTGATCGACAAATGCCTTGATTGCAGTTCTCTGTTTGTCTATTAAAATTATTGCGCTGTCGATTTATTTTACAACAGACGCAACAGCGGAATCTATACATCTCAATTCTCCAGCTCCAGTCATCTTTGACTGTTGGAGACCAGTTTAGCGCTCTTTGATAACGTGAGGATTACGTCCCTGCAGCTCACCTGTCCATCATCGTATAAAGCCCGACCTGGCAATTTGATTGGCCCGAACGTTTCTTGTCTGATCATAATTACTCCTCAATGGATCGAGTCCAGACCGAACTTCCCGACCAAAAGATGTTGTGGGCGGAGTTCGGGCTGGCATCTAGGCTAGGTTTACAGTGAAATGCACGTAAAAACTCATTTTCGTGTTTAAAATTCATCTTAAATACAATGCGCGCTATAGAGATGCATTTCATTAGATCAGGTTGGACATACATTATGTAAATTATTTATCTTTTCTGAGACCACTAGTGAAAAACACTTCTGTTTTACAATTTTTTATATAATTAAATAGCCATTCGTTATTAGAAATTACTCATAATCAAATTGTGTTTTTTTCCAATACAAATTCTTTAAATTATTTTCAAATAGTATTATTATTATTATTATTATTATTATTATTATTGATGATGATGTCATGATGATCATCTTGTTAAAGAGCATAATGTGTGTATATTGAAGAAAGAACATTTGACTGTCTGTACAAACTATCACATGATCAATGTCACACACATTTGGTTTGATTAGTGACACTGAAATTTCTTTTTAATTTCATTTCATAAATGAACATAGTGAACACACAAATGTATATAGTCAGTATAGGCACATAACATTTCCTTGTGCTTCAATATGAGCAGTTTTAAAGGACATTATTACTGCTCTCAAGCCTCAAGGAGCTGACATGCATCTTAAATCTTCCTGACAATAAACTATCATTACAAGAAATCATAATTATTTGTATGAGGTATGTTTAACAGTACATCTCTCAGAGCAAAGTTCTGGTTAAAACTAACACAGTCTTATGAAAATTCCCTCAGGTCTGGGCAAGTATGCCACAAGGGATCTCATTCTTTGCATTTTTTTTTTTTTCAAAAAAAAAAAAAAAAAGCACAATGTTTTGGAGTTTTGCCTAAGGGAAGCTTCGGTACTGTTTAAAGACTTGATGATGGATAAATCCGTCTTTTTGGTGCTGCATGGTGACAGCTTAAAATCACTACACTTATGTACATAATACATCTGCTTAAATTCTTGTTTAAACATGTATCGTGTTATTAATTTGGTTCAGTGAGGGGGTGTAACATGTTTATGGATCAAGCATAAGTTTATGGATGTGTCTAATTGACTTACTAGTTAACACTTTATATTATTGTCTTTAATGTTTTTACGAACATCAAAAAAATAGGTACAATGTACTTATTGTGTTCATGTTGTATTGCAAAGCACTTGCTGTTACGGGTACAGGTGAAGTTAGGAACAGGTGGGGTAAGGAAAGTACAAGCGCATTTTATCAAATTTTAATTTTACTACATAGTAGTGTAAAGAGACACTTACCGGATCGGATTCATGTCTTTCTATCATGTCTTTCTTCAAAACCCATGAATAATATCAAAATCATAAAGACATTTGTTTATGTTGAAGAGAAAGAACAATACTTGCTCTTCAATCCTATTTGTGCGTTGTTGTTTGTTTGTTTGTTTTTTCAAACTACGGTTCAGGGTTTTGGTTTAAGAAGTAAACTTCCTTGAAGAAAATGGCTATAATCGTGTAACATTATTACCCCAACCCGATCTCACGACCAAGTCGTACGAATTCGACGAATGATTAAAAAGTGGCTAATTCGTAACAATTCATACGACCTCACTCGTACGAATTAATACGATTTTGCTAAATCGTACATATTTTACGAATTGGCCAATTCGTATGAATTCGTACGAATGACCTACCCCTTACCCCGCCCCTAAACTTAACCATCACGTGGGTTTAGACAAATCGTACGAATTAGTACGAGTGAGGTCGTACGAATTAGTACGAATTAGCCACTTTTTAATCATGCGTCGAATTCGTACGAATTGGTCGTGAGATAGTGTTGATTACCCTTTAAGTTTCATAAGGCAGACTAATGTCCTTAATAAAAATTAGAGAAAGTTCAGAGAGGAAAAATAATAAAATCCCATTAAAGTCAAGAGTCAAGTTATATGTAAACTACATGGACGAACAAAAAACAATTATCTTCTTCATTAAAAAAAAAAAAAAATCAAGAACTTTTTTATCATAATGCGGGGTAGACTTTCATCCAACATATCTACTAAAATAAAGATTAAACACATACCTGTGTTTGTAGACTTTGTGGTTTTCCGGTCTTTTGTGTGTGTTTCAGTCACTTTGGAATAAGAAAAGTGTAGAAAAGGGGGTAAATTAAAAAAAAAAAAAATCATGCTCCATGCAAATGTTAAATAATGAACCTAGCACATAATTAATTTTTGTATTACACACGCACTGTAATTGTGAAATACATTTCTAGACATGCAGAAGAAAAAAACATGAACTGTACCTTGTTTTATGTACCTCGCTTTATACAAAAGACCACATTCCAACGAACGGATACAGTTGTACAGAGCCTTCTGTGCAAAGCCTTTACAGTGAACATTTGTCTTATGCTTCACTAACATGTTATGCTGTGTTTTGTGCCTGAGGCTTTGTGAATATGAGTGCCAAAACATCTGCATTTTAACAGCCTGGTTTCATAGATTCTGTAAGGACGGGACCCCTGCCTTATCATTATCCCTACAGAATGAGCCTTTGTGTGCGTGCATTTTTGGGGTATTTGACTTAGTATGATCCGGCATGCTTTATCTTTGGTTTAAATTACAGTGGTTTTAAAGGGTTACTTAACATTAAACTATGCTGTGAACTCTATTCAAATACCTTGTAGTTGAAACAACAGATTTGAGTGAAACCAATAAAACTGGACATGTCAACATAGCCCAGAATCTCTAACAACTGGCGAGCAATAGTAAAAGCTAAAAGCATTGTTATATAAATTACAAAAACAAAACAGGTACCCATAAATATCAAAGGGTTCAAAATTAAGAACCCATTATGGATCATTGCAAGCGTTTAAATGGTCTTAATGAATGGAAGGTGTTGTTTTATGTGCAAACTATTTCCATCAAATTAAGAAATCCCCAGAAAACTTGGAAATATTTAACCATATGTGTTTGTTTGTTTTTTCTATGTTTATAAAACGTCATGGTGTATTTCATTAAATCATCATGGCTGAACCAACATAATGGGGAAAGTACTCATATGGAGACAATTAGTCATTCATTTATTTGTCACAAGGGAATGTTTAACCAGCAGTCATTGAGCTTAATGCAGATTGTTTTATACTTGATTTAAATAATGCGCACAGATGTGTATTATATAACATTGTGATGTAATGGTTTAGGCTGTTGTTTATAGCCGGGTGCATATACATAACATAACACACTCCCCAGCGTATCAAACACAGCAAGCATTACAAAACAAACATTACTTAATTGGTTTTAAAAAGTGAATGATAAACTGGAGAGCAAAAACCTTAATTGACTTGCTACAGTGTTAAAAGAAATGTGATACTTAGCTGACTTTCTGCAACAATGAAATAAACCAATACAGTGATTGTACAGTACACTTCAAAAGATAGTCAGCAAGAGTCAAAAAATAGCTTTTTCAACAACATTAATTTGATCAAACGTGACAGTAAATGCATTTATACTGATACAACATATTTCTTTTTCAAATAAATGCTGTTCTTTGTAAATTTCGGTTACACTTTATTTTGCAGTTATTTTGCAGTGTTCCTTGTTAAATATTTTACACATTTACATTTATCCATTTAGCTAACGCTTTTACCCAAAGTGACTCACAATTGCTATATATGTCAGAGGTCGCATGCCTCTGGAGCAACTAGAGGTTAAGTGTCTTGCTCAGGGACACATTGGTGTCTTGCAGTGGATTCGAACCCGGGTCTCTCACACCAAAGGCATGTGTCTTATTAACACAGTCTCATCCCAAAAAGTCATATAACTGACGTCTTGGGGCGTTTTTTGACCATACGTCAATATCCGCCTTTTTAGGGCCCCCTTAAACGTCGGTAGATGGCGATCCCGGGCCGTCATACAACTGACGCTTTACCTTTAACGTCAGTAAGGTGACGCGTTGGGTTTAGGGTTAGGTTTAGGTATGGGGTAGAGTTAGGATCCCATAACCTCATCTACCGACGTTTAAGGGGGCCCTAAAAAGGCGAATATTGACGTATGGTCAAAAGACGTCCCAAAACGTCAGTAATATGACGTCTTGGGATGAGACCGGGTTGGTCTTATCCACTGCACTATCAAAATGCACCACAAAATCCTATCCTAACCCTATACATGTAGTTAATTATTATTGCTAAGTACTTAAATGTAGAATTTCACTGTAACACGCAAATAAAGTGTAACCCAAATTTCTATTCATCAAATAATCTTATTATATCATATTATATTACATATTTGTGTCAGTTTTTCAACTTTTTTCAACCTTAAAATTTTTTATAATAATAAATGTTTCTTGAGCACAGAATCAGCATTTCTAAATGATCATGTGAAGGAAGACTGTGTTTTTGCCATCATAGGAACAAATTACATTTTAGAATAAATTAATATAGAGAACAATTGTTTTAAATGAATGATATTTCACACTATTACAGTTTTTATTTTGCCTTGGTGAGCAGAAACTGAAATCTTACCGATTCCAAACTCGTGTGTGCACAGAAGGCATTAAAGGCACACTATGCAAGATTTGTACCTTAAAGGGTTAGTTCACCCAAAAATGAAAATTAAGTCATTAATTACTCACCCCCATGCTGTACCAACCCCGTAAGACCTTCGTTCGTCTTCGGAACACAAATGAAGATATTTTTGATTAAATTTGAGAGCTGTATAACTACCACATTGGCTGCCTAAGGGACTGCCTCTTGACCAGGGACGTGCACAGGGGGGTTGCTCAGGTTGCCCGGGCAACTGCCCATATGCCCTTCTCGACCCAGGTTGCCCTTCCGAGGAAAAAAAAATCGTACAATGGATGTACAATTTCACGTAGGCCTAGACAAAAAAAATAAAATAAATAATATAAAAATCGCAAAGCCTCATTCACTTCCATTCGGGCACTGAAAGTGAAAGTCAAACTGTTTACGTGGCTGCAGTGCCGCACGCGTGGTAAGGCACCGCAAATTACTCAGGCCGCGCCTCCATCTCTTGTCGCGCTCTAATTAATGTGTACGAAGTCCATGACAAAATGAAGCGAAACTATCCTTCTCGTCACAAAAAGAGGAAGAAGAAAAACATGAGAGTGAATTGCGGGAACAGCAGTCAGGTAAACTTGTGTTCTCTCCTCTCGTTTGATGTCAGCAAAGTTTGATGGTTTTTGGTCTTGCTAACTATCTGGGCAGACAGTGCATCTCTTGCATCACTTTTTGCCTGACAAATGTGAGAGTAAAATACCATTATTTATTACGTTTTGTTTTTGATAAACGACAAAGTGCAACAACAGTGTTTGTTTACTGCAGCTCGGAAAACATAACCGCGTCGCGTGTGTTGCGTTCATATGCGCGTGCACGAAATGAAACTCGCATTTTTCAAGCAGAAATGTGGAGACCAGAAATACTGTACAATACGTCAATGATGGCACTCCCAATCAAAGTACACATTTTAAAGACACTGATTATCTAGTCTCAGTGTAGTTAAAAACTCTAAACAACTGCACTAATTATGCAAGATAGAAACCAATGTATTGGCAATTTGACATTGATTGATTGACTATTGATTTATTGGCTATATTGAATTTAAAATGATGATTAGCTGGACATTCTGGTCAATATGAATGCAAATCCCTCAGTAAATAACCATAAATCAAGATTTGCTTTAATTTTTTTTTTTAAATATAAAAAAAATCATAGGCTACTGATTCCGAAAATACCCTGGCTGTAGAGTGAACCAAAGTTAATCCCAAAAGCCAAAGTTCAGGGTTGTACTTTATTATTTTCTTCTTATTTATGTTTACGTTAATATTCACTTGTTATCTTAACATTCTATAAAAATGCTTTATTCAGTAAATATTGTTTGTTTGAACCTCATTCTGTTCTATAGACCATTTCACAAGATGTAAACAACGCTGGTCCAGAAGCACGTCCTGTTTCAGTTTTTTAACACTACATAAAAGCTGGGATAAAATACAACCAACAGAACATGTAAAACTGAATCAAAAAGTTAAACAACATCTTTAAGATGTTTTCTTTACATGTGAAATAAAGAAAACCGTTACAGACTGAAACAGGAAGTGTTTCTGGACCAGTGTTGTTTACATCTTGCAAAATGGTCTATATTGTTGTACTTATTCTTTGACTATTTTGTTTTAAGGAGGGAGGATTGTATTGGGCGGTATTGAGTGGCAATGGCAAATGGTTTACATGGCTCACGGCATCACAGATCAGGTAGAGGGCCCCTTAGCAGAATTTTGCTTAGGGCCCCAGGGGGAGGTCAGGATTGGCAAAAAAGGATTGTATTTTTTCCCGAAATCTAAGCGTTTTTTAAATTTTTTCGAGTTTTTCCTTTCAATCCAGATTATTTCTTTTCAAATAAATAAATAATAATAATTTAAAAAACAATAAACAACAATATGAGGAACTCTTTTGCTCATTTGTCTCATCTCTGACATTTTGCAATCTTTATAAATAATTATAAGACCATAAGATGAGGCATTGCGTTTGGAATTTGGAAGGGGACAAATTTAACGGAATATATTCCTTCATATAGCCCGTGAGGGGGGAGGAGGGGGGGGGTGCCCTTTTTTCAGGTCAGAGCAACTGCCCCTCAAAATTCCTGTGCACGTCCCTGCTCTTGACGGCCCAGAAAGTCAATGAAGAAAATGTTTAAATATCCCAAGTGACTACCGTGGCTCAACTATATGTTTATCAAGCGACGCGAATACTTTTTGTGCGAAAAAACAAACAAAAATAACGAGTTTATTCGACTATTTCTTTTCTTCCTTGTAGGCCAGAACGAGACTTCCTTATAGATTTCCACGACGCATGCGCGAGAATTGCGATCTGAAGTAGTGAAGCTGGTGTGAGCAGATCGCAAATCTCGCGCATGCGTCGTGGAAATCTATAAGGAAGTCTCGCCGCCGGAAAAAACAGCACTGCAAGTTTGAGAGCGGCGCCCCTGACAAATTTCGCGAGAATCACAAAATGCTTTACGGCAACGACGTCACACACATCAACGACAACATATGAAGCCACTTGCGCGCATCCAAGAAAAGTCGGTCAGACTCAGAAATGTCAAGAAAAAGGAAAAGAGAATCGGACCATGCTAGAAACCTGACAAGAGTCAACTCGGTCAGGCTTTCAGTCGTTGGCGCAAGCTTAAAAGCAGCACTGGATGCAACAACAATGCTGACCTGGCAATCTTGTTGATGGACTTGTAAGTAAATCTCTTATTTGTTAACTTGTTTGCGTTCTATTTTGTATGTTGCTGCGCTGACTTGTAGTATGTAATTTTTTACGGTGCTGTTCATTCATCCATTGTTGATAATTAGACCAGTTCAATAATTCCCACATACGTCTAGCTAGCTTTCGATTAACAGAGCTGTAAGCAGACTTCCTAACAAACAGTCGTTTCTCTTAGTTTTTTTTTTTTTTCGTTATGTTTTATTGCCTAGCTTGGCACTAGAGCTAGTTTGCCAGCTGAACTCAGGTGTTGTGATGTGTATTTATCACGTAACGTTAGTCCTGTGTCTGGTTCGGATTTCTTATAGCATGTGTACTGTGCTTATACAAACTTAAGCTGACTAACAGTGCACTTCCCTGTAAATTTACTTCAAATTGTGTTGATTATGAGTCAATTAAAGGGAGGGTTGACTGCTTTTTTTCTTTGCATAATTGTGTTTATGGAGTGCAATATAACATGTATTCGTGGTTTTTCTTTTTTAAAAAGTCTTATTTTTCATAAACTTCACCTTTATTGTCAGCCGCGCTCTCCTCTGTCCCCTGAACGAGCGGTTGACTTCCTGAGTCTATGAAACCACTCCCTCAGAAACACGCTATGGGCTCAGATTGGTTCGTTTGGGCGGGAGTGTTGTGATTGGCTAAACTGTCGCTCACGTTGTCCGGAAGGTTAACGCCCATTACCTTTACGGGCGAAACGGGCATGCCAAAGGTGGATACCATAGATAGACGGTGGATACACGTAAATAATGATGTCGAGACTGCAGTATCAGTGAGGCAGAATCAGACCGAGAAAGCCGCGATGAAGGTTCTTACTAAACGTTTCTGAATGATAATTTGCTACATTTTTTAACCATACACGCGTTTGTTTTACACAATAGCATCTGACTGGCAACGATAGCAATTGACTGGCTACTAATGTTACACACAAACAGCGTTGGCATGTTTACGTTCTTGATCAAATCGAAAATAACGTCATAAAGCATATATACATGAAAAATACATTTACAACATTAGTACAAAATTCAGGTCTATAATGTTTGTACGCGTTTGTCGTAGACACAAAATACTAGCATAATTAGTAGCCTAGTGGCTATAAAGCCAGCGCTGGCATTTGAAGAAAAATAAAATAAAACACAAGGCTAACGTTACGTCTGGAATTATACATGCAAATACATTTAAAATGATTAAGTCTTAGCCTACTTACAGGTTGTGGCCCAACAACTGCTGCCTCTGGTTTTAAAGTTGGATCTGCTTCATGTTTTAGTAACAGTTTCTTGTTGAATCCGGTGTTGAATTTGTGGAGATTCTGGAAGCTGTCTTCCGTAAAATGCGCAGCACAGAGAGCTAGATTACGATCATCACTTTCAGGAATATAATCAAACATAAATTGTATCCATTGTTGACGAAGTAGCATCCGTGGGAACTCGACGTGCTGCAGAAATATGCGCATGCCCTTTCCTTTTTGTAGGCGTTTACACTTCCTGGTTTTTAAAAGATGATATCTCTGCTTACATTAAACTTTCAGCGCTGCAACTTTGCAGATACTGTTCATGCACCATCAGCAACATTACACACTATTTAAAATAAAAAAAAAGTGAAATCGCAGTCAACCACCCCTTTAAATCTCGACGCTGTTGATGTTGATTCCTGCGATTATCATGAGGACATAGTCAATATCTCACATTATTATTAGGACATATATAAGCCTAGAGGTTGTGAATAGTGTTATTTAGCACAATTTGCTAACTATATGATAAATTGTAATAATCATGTCTAATTAAATCATAATGGCCAATGTTATGAAATAATGCGATTTAACTTTATTGATGTCATCTGACATTTTGCAATGTTTACATTACAATAAAAAAAACAAACAAACGAAATTATACATTGGTCCTTGTTACGTCCCCAGAGAACTGGGTACGTATTATAGTGATTTTCATTTCTGGCATTGCTTGTGGTTCTTGTGTTTTTTTCTTCTTACAGGTAAGATGGCTTCAATAACCATTCCAGCAGCTGATTGGTGGATCAACGGCAGATTGGATCTTGGAACTCCTCCTACTCGTCAGTGGCTGCAGCTGGCTGGGCTCTTTAAAAAGCCTTGTTTTGGATCTGTTCACTCTCTGCTCTGGGCTCTGCTCTGGGCTTTGCACTCTGCTCTGGGCTTTGCACTCGGTTCCTGCTGTTGATGTGATTGGTATCCCTTTTTGGGAAACATTGTGAGTTGTAGATAACTTTTTTTTGTTGTCTATTTTGAGAGTAGGATTGGAACATTTGATAATACTTTTGATAATGTTGTAATCTGATTTGTTAGCTAGTAACACTAGCTTTGTGTTCCACTTTTGGAACTTGAGCAGCAGGACTGAGTTTGTTCTTTGTGAATTATTATTATTATTATTATTATTATTTGTGTTAACTTCTCTTTTCTTGTTCTTTGTTTTATAGGGAGTTGGGGGAGTAGATTTAGAGCTACCCCGGGGTATACATCACCCGTAGGCATACTTCTCTGTCTATATACACCAGTTAGACCTGGGCGGACCACCATCTGTAATTTTGGTTAGGGCGCCTTGATCGTGTGCCAGATAGGTGATGTGTATAATTAGTGTAGGTTAGGGGTGGGGTATTTTTGTTTATTTCTTTTCTTTGGTTCGTCCAGCTCTCCCCTTTCTCCCTTAAATTTGTTTATCATTTACATTATTACCGTGACAAAAATAAAAACACAGTTTGTACGGTATTTGGAATTTGTCTCCTTTTCTCGCACCACGACTCCATTCCTCTTTTGCTGGCATTTGTGGGTCTGAGCAGGGGGTTATCAGGTTCCCCTCCCTTTTTGGGGGCTGGAACGTAACAAATGGGGGCTCGTCCGGGATCTTGGTGCCCCCATGCTCGGACCACTTTTATTTATTTATTTATTTATTTATTTATTTGACAGGGACAATGCAAACAAACATAGTGTCAAGATCAAGCATGTCACTGAAGTTTTGCATATAAAGTTTATAGCTATAGCTAATTTTCAACTCCTGTCCCTGGAAGGGCTTTTATACACAATAAAATTTACATGTTTAGCTACTTCAATTATATATATAAAAAAAAATTTAATAATAATAAAAAAAAAAAAATAAATAATACTAATAATAAAAATACTAATAAGCATACATACATATCATATACAACTCAAATAATTAAATGTAGTTAAAAATGAGTACAGTTTTGGTTTGTTTTTAACCAATATTTCAGCCTGGAAATGAACATCTTAAAGTCTGATACAGTCTTGACTTCGAAAGGTAAAGAGTTCCAGAGTTTTGAACTTTTTACAGAGAAGGTCGTCTGTCCAAAACTGGTCCTGCAGTATGATATTTTACAGTCAAGATTTGTGGAGCTCCTAGTGACTCGGATGTTGTCCTGTCTCACAATAAATGTACTTAGTGGCTCAGGTGCTAGATTATTAATGCACTTATAAATTAGTTTAAGAAAGGAAAATGTCATAAAACTATCAAAATTCATTAAATTATATTTCTTAAGGATGCTGCAATGATGATAACTTAATGGTTTTTTATCCAAAAGTTTTATTGCTCTATTATATAAGGATTTTATGCGTTTGATTGTAGTGGGAGCTGCTTGTGCCCATGATGTCATGCAATATGATATGTGAGAAAATATCATAGCATGTATGTACATTAAGGCTGCCTGGCTTGGAATGTAACTTCTAATTAATTTAAGACAATTGAGATTACTTTGTAATGTTTTCTGGATTTTCTTTATATGTTTTTCAAATTTAAGTTGAGGATCTAAGACTAATCCTAAATATTTAAATTCTGTAACTGTATGAATTTCTTTATTTTGTAACTTAATATTAAATCTTCCTTTTATTTCTATTTTTTTAATGGAAAAGCACATGGAAACTGTTTTCGAGAAATTTAAAACTAATTGATTTTGAAAGAGCCACTGTTGAATGTCAAACATACTAGTGGACAGTATAGCTGCAGCCTGCTCAGGTGACTTGGCGGGTACATAAAGAACTGCATCATCCGCATAGAGCTGACAACTGGCACCTGAGCAGTGCAGAGGTAGATCATTTATAAAAAGACTAAAAAGCAAAGGGCCAAGTATAGAGCCCTGCGGGATGCCCATTTTTATATTTGAAAATGCAGATACGTTTTGATCAACCTTGACACACTGCACTCTAGAGCGAAGATAGGATGCAAACCACAACACAGCTTCATTTGAGAAATTAAAATGTAACATTTTGGATAAAAGCAAACTATGATTGACCGTATCAAAAGCTTTTGTAAGGTCGATAAATACGGCTCCTACCACATTACCTTTGTCCAGGGACTTTTTTACATTTTCGATTAAACAGCAGTTTGCTATTTCTGTCGAGTAACCAGGTCTAAACCCGAACTGGTAACAATGGAGGAGCTGTTTTTCTTCTAAATGGTCCATCAGTTGCACTACTACTACTTTTTCAATTATTTTGGATAAAACTGGTAAAATCGATATAGGGCGATAATTGCTTATAGAGTTTTGGCTACCACCTTTGAGCACAGGTATAATTATTCCTCTCTTCCATGCACTGGGAAATGTATTGGTTCTTATGGAGAGATTAATGAGGTGAGTCAACGGTTTAACAAGAACATCTTTATAATTTTTAAGAAAACCACTATTCATCATAAAAATATCATTAGACTTGGAATTTGAAAGTTCATCAATTATATTTGCAACTTTTTTTTCTGACACCTCTTTAATACAAAATGAATCTGTTGTGGTGTCTCTCAGAGAAAGATTAAAATGATCAACGGGCTGGAAGTCTTTTGATAATTGTTCAACTGACTGTACAAAGTAAGAATTGAATTCATCAGCTATGGTGGCACTATCGGTTATGCTTTTGCCATTGATATTAAGTTCTGTGATTTTTTTATGTTTATTTGATTTATTAGTCAAATTGTTTAAATGCTTCCAAAGTGAGTTATTTATGCCTTTGGAACTATCAATTAAATTAGTGTAATATGTTACTTTTGCTTTCCGCAACTCAGATAAAACTTTATTTCTCAAACCTTTATAAATCAAGAAATCTGTATTGAGTTTAGATCTTAAAGAAGTTTTCAAGGCTAAATCTCGCTTCTTCATAAGAATTCGTAATTCATTATTTATCCATGGCACCGTATAATCCTTTTTTTTTTTTCAATTTGATCTGCTTTGTAAATTTTTCCATCAGACATGTAATAGCTGTAGTCAAGGAATTACAACATTCCTCTACATCATCTAGTGTCAAAATTTGTCCCCAGTTTATATTTTTAAGTTCTCTTTCAAATTGTGCAGTCTTACATTTAGGAAGAATGAAATGTGTTTTTTCATGATCAGATTTACCAAAGTACTGCAGACGCTTTTTCGTCAGTTTCCTAACAGTCAGCGTCATGTTATGGTCAGAGAGTCCGGTAATCAAATTATACGTCCTTGTAATTCGTTCAGGTCTATTAGTAAATGCCAAATCAATGAGGGTCTTAGTCTGTCTTGTTATTCTTGTAGCTCCTTCAATCATTTGTCTATAGTTAAATTTTGTCATAAGTGCTTTAAGTTTATGTTTAGCGTTTTTATCAGACCAACAAATATTGTAGTCTCCATACCATATTGTCTCTCTATAAGAGTCCAGCTGTTTAACTACAGCTTTTAGGTCATCATAAAACTTAACCTTATAAGAAGGGGGATTATAGAGGACAGCAATATTAAAATTCATAGTAGGCGATAGAGTTACATTTAAGGCTAGACATTCTAGGGGGGTGTTCAAATCAATTAAGCGACATTTAAATTTGTCTTTAATGTATATTAATACTCCTCCCCCCTTACCTGTATTTCTATCCTTTCTAAAACATTGATAGCCAGCAACGTCAATCATATTTGTTGGAATGTTTCTATGAAGCCATGATTCCGTTAAACAGAGATAGTCCAAGTTAGAGTCCAGAAGAAGTGCAGAGACCTGATCACTTTTAGGGATAAGGCTGCGTATGTTTAACTGTCCACCTATTATTCCCGTTGGTTTGCACTTTACATCCCAAAGCACACGGGCGTGATTAGCAGTTTGAAGTTGTAGATAATACCTTTGTTTCTGTGCAGCGCGACTGTCCGAGCGTGTTTGTAGCGTGTTGACTGTTACCCCAGACTTACAGAGGTTAGCATGCTCCGCCATCGCTATTCCCGGTGCATAGTCATCCGATCGAGAGCAAAAGCCCTCGGCGCCTCCCACAGTCACAGTATCGCCCGAGCCAGTCCATAGCTGGGGATCAATCAAGCGGGATAACTCACCGGAGAGGTCACAATCCGATGTCCTCACACGGGGCTCTGATGTGCTCCGCTTCCCAGCATGACGCTGCTCTGGCAGCACCTGGCAGTGGGCCAAAATTTCCTCCAGCTCCAGTGCGTGAGTCGCCGGTGTAAACAAGGGCGGTAACTCCTGCAGGGATACACCTATGTCAGGCATTGCCTCCTCTTGGCTTGCCTGGTGTTCAAGCGTGGGGCCTGGGTTCAGATGTATGTCTCCAGCCAAAAGTATTAGCACCATTATTACTTTATTACATTATTACCATTATTAATTATTACTTGATGCTTGGTGATTGAGATGTGGTGTTGAGGTGTGAAAAAGGCTTCGTAGTTTTGTTTGGCATAATAGTGGATGTTTTCTGTCCTAGAGTTGGTTGGTATTTATAGTTGTCTGAATAGTTTTAGAGTGTACTGAATAGTGCATTGGAGTTGGGGTGAGTATGGCGGCTACTTCAGAGGTGGCAGGCTTTATTGCAGAGCCCTCATTGGGGTCATTGTGTAATCTGCGTAAGGTAGATCTATTTTCATTAGCAGACTACTATAATCTAACCGTTGATAGGCAGGCTCGTAAAGCGAATCTAGTAGCAGTGATTAAAGGCCATTTATTGAGTCTGTCAAGGGCAGGAGTTATGGCTGTTGAGGATGTGGAGATAGAAGATGAAGGGGAGGACGAGGAGGACGTAGGGAATCTCTCGCCTGCACGGCCGAAGGGTGGTGTGGGGGTGGGGATGCTCCGGTACCTCGAACTCTGCCAAAGTATGATCCATTTTCTCCAGTGGTTCCTGAGTCTGTAGAGGTCGCTCGGCTAAAGCTGAAAGCAGCCCGTCAAGAAGCAGACCAAAAAGACAGGGAAGACAAAAGGAGGTATGAGATAGAAATGAGAAAAATAGAGGCAGACAAGGAAGCTCGAATTCACATTCGGCGAATGGAACTTGAGGCTGGGGTGTCTCCTCACTCAGTTGGCAAGCCAGGTCATTTTGATGTAGGCAGGAACATTGCAGTTGTTCCCCCATTCCGTGAGTCTGAGGTAGACTCATATTTTTCTGCTTTTGAACGAGTAGCTGCTGCCTTACAGTGGCCAAAAGAGGTCTGGCCTCTACTTCTTCAATGTAAGCTAACTGGGAAGGCCCAGGAGGTTGTAGCCTCTCTCTCCATAGAGGATAGTTTGCATTATGATGTGGTCAAAGCTACTGTACTGCGTGCCTATGAGCTGGTGCCAGAGGCTTATAGGCAACGATTTAGAAACTATAAGAAAAGTGGTAGTAAAACATTTGTTGAGTTTGCCAGGGACAAAGAGTCCTTGTTTGACCGCTGGTGTGCAGCCAATAAAACATCTACTTATGAGGCTTTGAGAAATCAGATCTTGTTGGAAGATTTTAAGAACAACCTACCTGAAAGAATAGTGATGCATTTGAGTGAAAACAAAGTGGTGAAGTTGAGTCAGGCAGCGGTAATGGCCGATGAATATGCCTTAACACATAAAACAGTGTTCACAGCATCCAGTCAGAGTAGAACGTTCGTTTCATCAGCAGGCGGAGCATCACGCTCTTTAGATCCTTCTACTGTTCCTAGGAAAGAAGAGAGAGAATGTTTTTATTGCCACCGGAAAGGCCATTTAATCTCAGATTGTTCCTTACTGAAGAACAAGTCTAAGTCACCTCCATCTTCCCGTAAGAGTGTTGGTTTAACTCAGACTGTTTCTTTTCAGGAAGCTAGATGTGCTGGCGAGGTGCTCTCAAAGAAACCAGACCTGTTGTATGCTCCATTTGTATCTGTAGGGTGTGTTTCATGCACCGGGAAAACTGAAGACCAGAGGGAAATTAAAATCTTACGTGACACTGGTGCGGCTCAGTCAGTTATCCTTACAGATGTGTTGCCATGGTCTGATCAAACATACTGTGGATCACACATATTTTTGTGTGGTATTGAAGCTAACCCAATTTCTGTGCCTTTACACTGGGTTCACTTGCGTTCTGATTTGGTTTCAGGTCGGTTCCGTGTTGCGGTGGTGCCTACATTGGCAGTGGAAGGGGTAGCATTATTATTAGGAAACGACATTGCTGGAGGTAAGGTGTCCCCAGCACTAGAAGTAACAGACAGACCTCAGTCTAATGTCTCTGACAATGTCCTATTTCAGAAGTACCCTCAAGTGTTCCCTGCATGTGTTTTAACACGGGCACAGGCTCGTATGCAGGGGGATACAGTGAATCTATCTGACTCTATTCTTGAACGGGTTGAACCTGTAGTTGTAGAACCTAAACCAGAGGCGTTACTTTCTGTGCAGGCTGAGAAAAGGGGGTGCAGAGTCGCTCCCCAGTTAGATGTGTTGTCATCCATCACACCAGAGAAGCTGATTGAGTGGCAAAAAGAGGATGTCAGTCTTCATAAATGTTTTGATTCTGTGGTCTCTCTCGAAAAGGCAAAAGTACAGGGGGCTGCTTACCTTGTGGACGCTGGTGTTCTAATGCGCAAATGGACTGCACATAATACCGGTGAGGACTGGGATACAGTTTGGCAGGTAGTCGTTCCATCTCCACTACGACAGCAAGTATTGTCACTGGCTCATAACCCTGCATGGTCCGGACATTTAGGGGTAACTAAAACTTACAACAGAGTCCTCCGACATTTCTTCTGGCCAGGATTGAAATCGGACATTGTGAAATACTGTAAAACCTGTCATGTATGCCAACTTGCAGGAAAAGTGAACCAACCTGTTCCTCGTGTGCCACTTCAACCGATTCCCGTGATTGGAGAACCGTTTGAGCGGGTGATTGTTGATTGTGTGGGTCCATTGCCAAAAACTCGAACAGGTAACCAGTTTCTGCTTACCATAATGTGTAGTGCCACTCGGTATCCAGAGGCTATTCCTCTCCGGACAATTACAGCTAAGACGATTATAAAGAGTCTGATCAAGTTCTTTTCCACCTTTGGTCTCCCCAGAGTGATCCAGACGGATCAAGGAACTAATTTTATGTCCAAACTGTTTTCTTCTGCATTAAAGACATTGTCCATATCGCATCAGGTCTCCAGTGCTTACCATCCAGAGAGTCAGGGGGCTCTTGAACGCTGGCACCAGACCCTCAAAACTATGCTGAGGAAGTATTGCATGGAGACAGGTGCTGATTGGGATGAGGGTGTGCCCTTTGTTTTGTTTGCTGTAAGGGAAACGGTGCAGGAATCTTTAGGGTTCAGCCCAGCTGACCTCGTGTTCGGACATACACCTAGGGGTCCGTTAAAAGTGTTAAAGGAGCATGTTTTATCTGATGCGCCTAGTAGTGCCCCTAAAAATGTGTTGCACTTTGTAAGTCAGATGCGAGAGAGGCTGCACGCTGCCCGCATGCTAGCTCAGGAGTCGCTCTCTTCTTCTCAGTCTCGTATGAAAAGACAGTATGACAAACAAGCAAAAGACCGTGCGTTTTTGCCAGGGGATCAAGTACTGGTTTTGTTACCAATTCCAGGTTCGTCATTGTCTGCCAGTTTTTCTGGGCCATATGTTGTAGAGCACAAAGTTAGTGATACTAACTACATTATTAAAACACCAGATCGCAGGCGCTCTTCTCGTTTGTGTCATGTTAACATGCTGAAGGCCTATCATGTGCGTAATTCTTCCGACACTCCCTCTAGTGTTCCAGTCCAGTCTGTAGGATCCAGCGTGGTGTTGGTGGTACCTGTGCCTACTGTGGACCTAGAGAACAATGATGGTTTGGAATTGCGTCACTCATTACAACAGTGTAAACGACTTAGTAATTCAGAGATGCTACAAAACTTGCCTTCGTTGATGGAACATTTGGATGGTAGTCAAAAAGATGATCTTGTGTCTCTAATACAGTCTTTTCTTACTGTGTTTCAGGATGTACCTAAGAGCACATCTGTTTTGATGCACGATGTGGATGTTGGCAGTACAACTCCTATTCGCCAACATCCCTATCGGGTAAATATAAAAAAACGTGAGTTAATGAAAGAAGAGGTTGACTATTTGTTAAAACATGACATGGCAAAACATAGTCACAGTGCTTGGAGCTCTCCGTGTATTTTAGTTCCAAAACCGGACGGTACGTCCCGTCTATGCACGGATTACCGTCGAGTCAATGCAGTACGGTGCCAGATTCCTATCCGCTGCCCAGGATAGGAGACTGTATTTACTGGATTGGTTTGGCGCTGTTTTTGTAAGTAAAACTTGATTTGCTTAAAGGTCATTGGCAGGTGCCTTTAACCCCACGTGCTTTTGAGGATGGTGTAGATCGTCCATTTAGTTTTTTTCTCCAGGAAGTTCAATCCATGCCAGTCGCGGTATTCTACTATTGAAAAAGAAACGCTTGCTTTATTGTTGGCCTTACAGTTTTTTGAGGTATATGTTGGTTCTAGTGTTGAGCCTGTAAGAGTATTCACAGACCATAATCCTCTTACATTCCTCAAAAGAATGTACAATCAGAACCGTCGTCTTATGCGGTGGGCTCTGATTCTACAGGGATATAATGTCTGCATCACTCATGTCAAAGGAACATCTAACGTAGTTGCTGACGCATTGTCCCGTGTGTACCAAGACTAAGAGGTGTGCAAACAGTGGTTTGCACAACTTTTGGGGGGTGGCATGTTACGTCCCCAGAGAACTGGGTACGTATTATAGTGATTTTCATTTCTGGCATTGCTTGTGGTTCTTGTGTTTTTTTCTTCTTACAGGTAAGATGGCTTCAATAACCATTCCAGCAGCTGATTGGTGGATCAACGGCAGATTGGATCTTGGAACTCCTCCTACTCGTCAGTGGCTGCAGCTGGCTGGGCTCTTTAAAAAGCCTTGTTTTGGATCTGTTCACTCTCTGCTCTGGGCTCTGCTCTGGGCTTTGCACTCTGCTCTGGGCTTTGCACTCGGTTCCTGCTGTTGATGTGATTGGTATCCCTTTTTGGGAAACATTGTGAGTTGTAGATAACTTTTTTTTGTTGTCTATTTTGAGAGTAGGATTGGAACATTTGATAATACTTTTGATAATGTTGTAATCTGATTTGTTAGCTAGTAACACTAGCTTTGTGTTCCACTTTTGGAACTTGAGCAGCAGGACTGAGTTTGTTCTTTGTGAATTATTATTATTATTATTATTATTTGTGTTAACTTCTCTTTTCTTGTTCTTTGTTTTATAGGGAGTTGGGGGAGTAGATTTAGAGCTACCCCGGGGTATACATCACCCGTAGGCATACTTCTCTGTCTATATACACCAGTTAGACCTGGGCGGACCACCATCTGTAATTTTGGTTAGGGCGCCTTGATCGTGTGCCAGATAGGTGATGTGTATAATTAGTGTAGGTTAGGGGTGGGGTATTTTTGTTTATTTCTTTTCTTTGGTTCGTCCAGCTCTCCCCTTTCTCCCTTAAATTTGTTTATCATTTACATTATTACCGTGACAAAAATAAAAACACAGTTTGTACGGTATTTGGAATTTGTCTCCTTTTCTCGCACCACGACTCCATTCCTCTTTTGCTGGCATTTGTGGGTCTGAGCAGGGGGTTATCAGGTTCCCCTCCCTTTTTGGGGGCTGGAACGTAACAAGT
>NW_024121099.1:57709771-57786347 GCF_016745375.1 Pimephales promelas | reverse complement strand
TTCTTCTCTTCAGAAGAAGAGGATTGGACGAATCCTCGATCGATTTGATCTTTATTTGTTCGTAGTCCACTCTTATTGCTGCTAAGGCGTTAGTCATCTCTTCCTGTTCATTTACACAACACAATAGTTACTAAAATTACTTACAGAAAAGTATGATCATTAATTCTGATGCTCTTTAGAGTTCAATAGTTTTGGGTTGGTAAGATTGTGCAATGATTTAAGAGATGTTTAGAATCTCTTATGATGAGTATTTGAATATACTCAATATTGAATATACTCATCTCTTATGATGAGTATTTTCAGTATGATATAGAATACAGTAAAAACAGTATTGTGAAACATTATAATTTAAATTACATATTTTTCAGGATTCATAGGAACAGCATTTATTATATATATATATATATATTGCAAAATTATAAATTTCTGTACTGTCAATTTCAAGCAATTTAAAGCATCCTTGTAGATGCTCATACTACTCCCAAACGTTTGAACTTTTTAAAATTAATTGAAATACAGAAAACAGACCTTGACTTCATCCCAGACATCACTCTCTTCCATAAGAACCCGACTCGTGTGCAGATGTGTCAGAGGAACCTTCATTGACTTCTACATAGATCCCGAGAGAGAGAGAGACAGAAAGAGAGAGACGGACAAATTAAATTTACTTACTAAACTTTAAATGTAGAAATAAATCTTTGAAGATTAAAAATAAAATGGTATGCTCACATTGATCCAAGAATGGTTCATGAATTCTGTGATGGTCATTCTCTCTGTAGGATCTGTTTTCAGCAGTTGGCAAATGAGCTGCTTTGCTGCAGAATGAAGAAAAATGTCTTATCGCATAATGTAGAGTACGTTTGTGATGTTGTACAAAATGCAGTGTAATACGTATTATAAAATTACCTTCCTCTGACACCTGTGACCATTCATTGTTTGGAAATTCATACTGGCCATTCCGTATCCGTTTTCTCATTCCCGGTGAGAGTTTTAAGCCGTGGTTTGAGTAGAATGGTGGATATCCACACAACCTAAGAGCATACGTAATGGTTGTGGATTAAAGAGTAGTAACACACACACTCTAAGAAATAAAGGGGGTTTTCGCAGCAATGCCAAATAAAAGAACCACGGTCTGTCATGACAGCTCGCAGAGTGTTTGGCATGGTAATGGATATGATTGTAATGTTAAAATGCTGGGTCTAGATCTGCTACATTGTTTCTGTTATTGCTGCTCCTCCTGCAGAGATATTACAGGACTTGCTACTGCCAATACATCCACATGCACGCTTCTGTGAGAATGTTAAACATGCTGCTGCTGCACATTATTGAGAATGAGGAGTCACGTGCCGATTTGGGCGGGGTCTGAGCCGGTCGGCCATGATGGTAGGAGACGCTATTGGTTACCAGGGGCAACGCCTTTAGAACCCATAGACGCGACTAAACATTCCAGAGCTCTTTAATTTTCGAGCATTTACTATTTTGGCAGGGCAGAGACGGATCTAAGAATACGAGAAAAAAAGGAAGAAAGTAAAGCAATGCTAAAAGATAAGGCGAAAGCAAAGGGACCTTACAGGAACAAACTCACACAAAGTGCAAAACAGCTGTATTTGGAGAAGCACAATCAATAATATATTTGTTCTTTTGCACTAATAACAGTATTATTATTTTATTATTACTTATGTTGTCCATGAAATTTATGTTGTCCAAATAGCCTATATATTTCAGTTCTCAATAAATATTGTTAGGCCATATATAGGCCAAGTTGTTTCAAACATTTATTTTTAATGAAATAAAAAAGTAATGAATAAGCCAAGGCACTCAAACAACACTTTTGCATATGTTCGTTAAGGCACAGCAAATAGTGAAAATCGTATACTAAAGGCATCAGCAAACCCAGCAATCCGTGTCTCCTCGTCAGGTCAGACTCTCCCTGCTGTGTCCATTTCGGTAACCCCAAAAACTGTATTCCATTGTTCCTAATATGTTTTCCAAATGTATCGTGTGAGTTACTGGAGGAGTTCTTAACGCAGCAGTTACTTCCAGGCATGGTAAAACAGTGCGGTATTGCGAGAAACTCCTCTACTACTGAGCTAAAAACACACGTATACAATACTGTTTTGCCGTGGGAATCCTACCAACATGGCGGAGAGGGGAGGGGCTCTGTAAAATGACGTCAACTCCTCATTCTCAATAGTGTACATGAGTGACCCATAGCTGATCTACACAGGTGGAGCTGAAAGTGCACTGCAACTCATTGGCTGATAATGCAACAGGAACCAATCAGCTGTGCCTTGTACAAAATTATGTTATTGCAAGCAATTTGAGGGACCTCTCAGCCTGCACCATGTTTCATGACAGAACTTTAAATTTGCCTTCCCCAAATAACCTTTTAGTTAAAAACATTTTTATAATATAAACAACTTTTTTTTTATGGAAAAGTTCCATGGACGATAAAAGGTTCTTCATGGAACCATGGTGGCAATAAAGAACTTTTATTTTTAAGAATGTATGAAGCAATGGCTAGTTCTGTCATGAAAATCTAGATGGCGGAGGCTGATAGATCCTTATTGCAAACTGATGAGGTTCACGCTCACAGCATTACAAGCTGATTAGTTTATTTGCAGCCAATGAGCTTGCTGCTTACAGCATTTAAATGGGTGGTTAGCAATTTATGTACTGTATTTGTGCAGCAGCAGTATACATACTCACAGCAGCGTATCAGCATATGTATTGGCATTAATAGCAAGTTCCCGTACTTGAGCAGCAATAATCTACAACAACAGCAATAATCAACATCAGCAGCGACATAACTCGCTGCTTAACCTAGTACCATGCATCGTTGAAGAAATCAACTAGCTATTCACAACTGTTTCCCGAAGCCATGTGTCGCAAAGTGGTATTCAACCACATTGGTTTAGGATGTCACATATGTGGTGGAGTAATAGCTTATTTAATTAAACTGTTTGAGATCGAATTTATGAAACAATGGTTTCAGGAAACACCGGCTCGTTGAACTATGCTGATAACGACGGAACTTTCTACCATAGTTGGCTAATGATGCTTTCGGGAAACGCACCCCAGATCTATTCAACCAATACCAAATACATTTACATTGTCATATCCATTACCTTGCTAAAACCTTCAGATGGTTGTCATAATAGAACAGATGTGATATTGTATAGCCATCAGAATGTTACCACTCACAGGATGTACATGATGACTCCCAATGACCACATGTCACATGACTTATCATATTTCTCTGGACCAAGCACCTCTGGGGCTGAAAGAGAAAGATTCGCTTTAATTTCATTGTATAATGATACCAAATGAAACTCAAAACGGACTTGTCTGCTTACCCACATAATAAGGTGTATAGCACGGGGTGTTCAAGCAGTTGTTGGACGTGGTCTCTTTGGCGAATCCGAAGTCTGTAAGCTTGAGCTGGGCATCTGGCTGTTTTGATGTGTATAGTAAATTCTCTGGCTGCCAATTAGAAGATGATTAAAAATGAAATATAAAAACATATTTGAAGAGTTCAGATGCAAAAGCCTCTAAGTGCCATTTGAAATTTTCTTCTAGAATGATAATTTTTATCAAGCTTGTATATTTAAGTTCAGTGATTTCACTTAAATGGCAATGATAATTACCTATTAATTGTTATTTAAGTGAAATTACTGAACTTAAATATACAAGTTTGATAAAAATCATCATTAAAGAAGAAAGTTTCAAATGGCATTTAGAGGCTTTTGCATCTGAACTCTTCATTTGGTTATAGGTGTGGGAATTTAGCTTTATGATGTGTGTTGTAACTCTAAGCCCTACATCGTTCGTTAACTTTTAATATATGAAGAGTTCAGATGCAAAAGCCTCTAAATGCCATTTGAATTTTTCTTCTAAAATGATCATTTTTATCAAGCTTATATTTAAGTTCAGTAATTTCACTTAAATGGCAATGAAGATTTCCTATTAATTGTCATTTAAGTGAAATTACTGAACTTAAATATACAAGCTTGATAAAAATGGTCATTTTAGAAGAAAATTTCAAATGGCATTTAGAGGCTTTTGCATCTGAACTCTTCATATGTAGCCTATATTAGGTTCTAAAACCAAGAAACTAATTTCTCACATAATTTCTAATTTCTTCTTTGATAATTTAACACTATATAACTCAACAAGTAATAAATGGGGAGATCTTCAGGAGGGGTTTTAAAATGGTCTCAAATACTGTTACACTTTTAAATGATCATGTTGTGTGTCTTGGCTTACAGCAGTGAGCAAGTATATAATTGCAGAATGTCTGTTCTTTACAGTTACATTATTTGCAAGGTTTATTGCAGTGATTAAATTGCCATGTTCAATTAACGACAAAGAAATCTAGCTGATTACATTTTCAATTTGAATCCACTGCAGGATCCAACAATTATTACTTCACATAACTTCCTATGTGTTAAAGGCCCAAATAGGCCAAATGTTTACAGGCAATTTTACAAAGTGGGTATAATAAAATTATACCTTAATATATTATACTTCAAGACGGTGAACTTCAGCCAGAGTTTAAACACTAGCAATTCAGCAATGTGTATGTATCGTCTTTCTCTCATTTATCAAAGAGTTTTGGTTTTAAATTCAAAGAAAAACTTTGCTAAACCAGATATAAAACCCGTCTTGAACTTTTTGAAGCAAAAACTGTAATAACTTTTGAACAGTAATGTATAATATAATATAATGCAGTCTACTGATGCATAATAATGGCTAATAGCTCACCTTTAGGTCTCTATGAGCAATGTTAATACCATGCAGAAACTCAACAGCTTCCCCTATGCTTCTCATTATTTCTGAGGCTTCTACTCATTGTGTGGAGTGAAAGGGGGGAAAAGAAAAAAAAGAAAATTAATATCTGGGATGTGTTTAGTTGAATGTGCATTTGTGTTTGATCTCTACCTCTTTCAGTGAAAGCTTGATCACCACGTTCCTGAATGTGGCGAAAGAGTTCTCCACCCTCCATACTGTTTAAGGAGCACATAGTGGGAATGCAGTATCATGATTCATTAATCTCACTTTTTTTTGTTATAGACCTAAAACATTATATACATCAGACTAAAAAATGAAATAAAATATCTCATAGTGACAATAATAATGAATGTCTAATGATATATATCCAGTTTTTTTTTTTTTTTTGCAAATTGTTTGCAAAAACAAATATGAGGCTCTTTGAAAGAAAATACTTTCTTAGAATACTTTAACCTGGTTTATTATAAATAGTATTTTGGTTTTATAACAGTTTGATATAACTGTTAATTATGAATCCTTATGTTATAGACTTGTATTAGAAATGGAAAATTAAAATTAAAAACAATATTACAGTCACACTAATAACAATTAGTGTCCTTTTTTGAGAGAAGAAAAACAAAAGAAATCTTAACATCTCTTTGAAAAAAAAATACTTTCTGAAGGCAATTTCATATGGCTTGTTATAATAGCAATACACTATTTACAATTTGATTTAATACACGTGTTAACAAGCCCTACCACTCCATGACGAGAAGCAAACACTTTTTGCCTTGGTAGTAATTCTCAAAGACATCTTCAGTTCCAACGATATGAGGGCAGCTTGATGCCCTGCAGTGAAGCTCCACTTCCTGTCGAGCCTTAGGGGTGTCCCGCAATATCTGAAAGTGAGCGAAGAGCATCAAGAACAGCAGTCTTCACAGTCTAAATTACTAATGGAATTGTTTTTGCTCATTTGCCTCCAATGTATGTATTGGTAGAGTGTAGGTATGTCTGTAGGTAGAGTGGAGGGCCTGCAGTTTGTCCTGATATCTCAACCTCAGAGAGTCAGTAGAATTCTGTCTGTAGATAAACTTATACTCTCAGCAATTAAATGTTACTCAGCCCATATAAATGATTCTTTATTCTCTCAATATGTTCCATCTGTATGAATTGCCCTGTATAAATGCCCTGCTTACTCCAAGTATTGAGATGTGTTTTGAGGAAAGTGTTTTGATCACAAAGAAAATTATGGTTCTTTTAAAACCTCTTAAGTGTCACGGGCCCACTGGTTTTCAAAATAAATTACATAGGAACCCGTAATCAATTTGCAACAAGAATATTTTCATACTCCAAAGGCGTGTCTAGACCTTTATTTTGAAATTGTGAACATGAAAAATCATGAAAGAAGGGTAAAAACTTTAGTTTGCTTTCATGCCAAGAGTTCAAAAGATAGCAAGAATGTGTTGCAGCTTTAGAAAGTTTTAAACTTTATGAAAGTTTTCATCTGGGTAAAAAAATAAAAAGATAATTGATCCTATATGGGGTTCCTCAAATTACCACACTGGCAGTGAATGTCTTGGCATTTTTCTAAGGAACTTACAAGTCGAGCTTAATTGATCCCATGCGTTTGGGAGAACTGGAAAGACGGCTTGTTAATAGCTCCTCCAGTAACTAATGGAAAATGTTTTGAGGCATCTGAAATATTCCAAGTTTCTTGAATACCCAATAAGATATCTGAGGTACTTTTAGTTTTTATATTGTGAAAATGTTTTTATTTATTTTATTCAATACCAAATCCCTTTTACCAAAAGCATTGTAGAAACATTGCTATTAAACACTTCAATATTTACTGACTTAGGACCATGTACAGTATGAGAAAAGCAGGAGAGATATTAATTTATCAATCATATACAATAGGCTAACAGCCAAGAGTTTATCATTAAACTGAAGAAACATTATCGTCTCCTTTGCTTTATGTCTGAAACTGTCAAATATGTGTGTGTTTGTGTGTGTGTACATGAACAAAATAGATAGCTACCTTTAAGGCATAGTGTTTGCCGTTTTTCTTCTGGAAAATTTCCCAGACCTTGCCATTGATGCCTATCCCGAGCACTTGTCCTGCAAGCTTATACTCCTCAGTTATTACTTTCTTCTTTATCTTCAGTGTGGATTTCAGTGAAGGCACAGTGCCAATACGATGTTGACCCTCTTGCAGCTCACTGGAAAGCACATTTTTATTTTCTGTATTACACATAGTGGTAGAGTATAGACCGTGTACTCTGTCTGTGCAGCAGAGAAGACTTAGCAGCTTAAAGGATTTTAAAAGGATCCAATTAACAGTGCTGGTTTGAATATCTTTAACTGAATGGAAGGAGTATTAACGCAGACAAAGACATCTCTAAATCAACCAACAAACAATAAATAAATAAATGTAATTTTTTATCTCAGAGTTAAATGACTTTTTGTTCTCTCATATTAGTGGCTTATTTCCAGCGATTCTGAATTTTCTCCTCAGAATTAAATATTAGAAAAGTTGAAAAAAAGAGAGATAACTCGCAATTTAACGTCTTTAACGTTACGGATCGGGGTTTGGAAAAAGTTATGGTGATTATTATTTTTATTTTATTTTTTTTACAAAAAAAAAAAAACATAATCAAAATTTACAAATCACATTTCCTCTGTATTTTCCTTCAAAAATATACCAACAATCAGTTGAATGATTGAATGAATGAGCTTGAATGATTTTACTTCAGAAGTCACTGGTCTGGAGGCCACTTTAACGTACATCGATAGTTTCCAGTCGGACATGTTTCAGCGCTGCACGCGCATGCTGCTCTCAGAGCACATCAGATGATAAGTCTAATAAATCGCTTTTATGATATGTGGAAATAGAAAAGTGTTGATCGTTAGGTGATTTTAAGGGGCTTCTTGCAAATACTTTTTTTTAGAATACCGAGATGTTTGCAAAAGCGTTTCGTGTGAAATCAAACACCGTTATCAAGGGATCTGACAGGTAAGTTATTCAAACAGTTAACGTTACATTTTTAAAGATAAGTTGAAAGAACTACTTTTGATTAGTAAATATGTCATCAACTGTGTAGACAAATTCAATTTCATTGAACTCTTTTAATGCTTTTTGGGAATCAATGTCAGATTTAATATTGAACAATGTGTGGCTGGCTTATGTGTCATGGTTGTTATAACTGTATATTGTGTGTGTGTGTGTATATATATATATATATATATATATATATATATATATATATGAAGAGTTCAGATGCAAAAGCCTCTAAATGCCATTTGAAATTTTCTTCTTTAATGATGATTTTTATCAAACTTGTATATTTAAGTTCAGTAATTTCACTTAAATAACAATTAATAGGTATTTATCATTGCCATATAAGGGAAATTACTGAACTTAAATATACAAGTTTGATAAAAATCATCATTAAAGAAGAAAATTTCAAATGGCATTTAGAGGCTTTTGCATCTATATATATATATATATCTTGTATCTTTACATAAAGTGCCTTACTGAGATATTATGAGATATTATATTATGTTTTTTCATACCCTATTATTATAATTGTTGTACTGCATTGTTTACTTTCTTTACATCATAATATCTTAGTAAACCCCTGTGAATGTTTTTCCTTTTGAAATATCTGTTAATACATAGCAATATTGAAAGTTTTTTTATAACAATTATAAGCAGTATTTCTCACATGCTTTTAGACAATTATGTAAATTTCAAGATGTTAAATGCACTTCGCTCTGATTATTCAGAATGTTAGAATCTTTTTTAACTCAATGCATTTTTTTTATTTTTGTATGCCTTATCATTGTGGTCTTTTCTGCCCATACAGGAGGAAGCTGAGAGCAGATATTGCTGCTGCTTTCCCTTCTCTGTCAGTGGAGGAATTAAATGAGCTCATCCCAAATAAAGAAGAGCTGAATATTGTGAAGATTTACGCACATAAAGGAGATGCAGTCACTGTGTACGTCCTCCATAAAAATCCCATATTCTTTCAGCTGGAGAAACAGGTGTTCCCAACAGGTGAGTCTGCAGGTCACCATCAGTCTTTGTTGAGAATGCTGATGAAGTGTCTGCTCATTTTAGCCTGTTGTTCTCAGTGTACACGCTGTGGAGATGTCCCACCATGGTACCAGCATTCACCACGTGGCCGCCAGTTCTGCAGAAGTTATCTGGTGGAGCAGGTCAGCACCTGTTTGCTAGTTTGCATCTGTGTATCCCAGAGAACACATTTGACTAATTTCTCTCCTGCAGATCTCATGTTGCCTGGTGTAGTGGTATCCGCTAGTGGCCTTCCTGAGGTAGATCAAGGCGATTGCTGTGCGGTCACTCTAGTGACAAACAGGTAACGGTGCCTTTGCCCACCACATTTCACTCTTAAGGTAATGATACACAGGGCAACTTTTTGAGCAATGTTGTTGATCAATGCTGCCATCAACAGGCAACAAGGTGAGACACAGGACCCACGACTGATCTAAAGTATACAGATAGAAATGTATTGCCCATTTTCAATGGGAAAATGCCCAGCAACATTGCTCAAAAAGTTGCCCTGTGTATCATCACAAACATCTTTTGTGTTTTTCTCAGATCTTTCAATCTAATGGACAAAATAAGTTCACTCAATTTATATATGAACGCACCCAGAGACTTGCATACCAAAAATACAGAGAGCTTTAGCTTTTGTTACTGCTCTTATAGCTGTAAGACCATGCTGAACGCTGAGTTCAAAGTTTAAATCCATCTGGCTTCCCATGGTGTTTATGCGTTAGGTCAGTAGGCGGAGAGCAGGCGTCTTTTTTGGCTGTTTGAACACATTCGACCACATGAGCGTCTACACTATGGAAGAAATATGGTCGAATGTGTTTTTAACTCAAAAGTGGACAAGCTCAAAATGTTTTAGACCTGTATTTAGCATCGTCCACTTGTGATCCGACAAAAACGATACACCTCAATACCAGGTGTAAACAGGGCCTAACAGATGATTCATGTTGGACTTAAAATTTTTAGTCATGTGGAAGATACCACAACTGGATAAAGATTTGCAACTTTGTGATATAGCGATTATAAATTGGATTTGGAAAAACTCATTAGCATCAGCAGCGTCTATAGCAATTTGAATGATGTTGAGATATGGGGCCCTAATTAATAAAAATGCTTGCAAATAATGTTCACTTACCGGTAACATGCATGAAAATATGTTTTTTTTTTTGTGGCTTTTTGGTGTTAAAGGTCACCAGTGGCTATTGGGACAGCAGCTGTATCGAGTGCTATGATGAGGAGCAGTGGAATGAAGGGGAAAGGAGTGAATATTTTACACACATACTTGGACCAGCTGTGGTGAGCTTTGCATTACAGCATTATTATATCTTTCTATGATCTATGCATGTGATTAGTGTATTTGATCGTTTCGATAGATTGTTAGTGCAGCATGAGCCGTTCTTGATCAAGTGACACTGTTACTACACAGCGCTAAGAAATTCAGTAAAGAAAGCATTTGAGCATTTGAATTCGCCACTGAAGTAATTGCATCGCTGCGATCACAGATCTCTATTAGATCAAACAGCGTTGACGTGGAAATCAGGAGAAACATTGTGCCATGAATGGACTAACGTTAGTTTTAGAAATTATCCCTGCGGTATTTAGTGGACACTCTCATCTTTCTGAGAAAAACTAAAACTTTTATTTTTTTAATTGAGTAAAAGCATATAAAAACGAAATTGTTCTTTTCTTTGTATTTGTTTATAACTACTACAATATGACTTTTTTTTCTTTCTTTTTTTACATTTTTTATAAGGAGCTGTTTTTTTGTTTTAGATGCTGCTAGGAAGATGGGTCAAGTATAGCTCCATCATTGTTCAAAGTAAAAAGAAAATCATACTTTATGATTTTAGTTTTAATAAATATATATATATTTTTAAATCAAGTAACAACATGGCATCATGACTTTGCGTAAACATACTCACCACTTTCAAGTCAAGTGGAGTGTTATCTACATGCATTTTGAGCTATCCGCCGCGTGTATGTCCATGCCGAAATGAACCGTCATCTTTTGCATGTAAAAGTTGCATCTTTTGTGAAATGTCCAAGCGGAACGAAGCAAAATGTAGATCAACATCTGGGGAGCGATATTTTTTTTTCCTAGGATGGTAGGGGAAGACTTAAATGTTATTAACTCCAGTGACAGGTAGATTTAGGGATGGGGTAGGTCATATATTTATATATACTGTAATGTAACGTTAAGTCAACGGCGTTCATAAACACGCTGAAAAGCAATTATGCTTGTTGATAGCACGGCAAAAATGGAAATATGAATTGGTGTCATACATGCGCCATTTTATGAGATCAGTCTGCAAGTAAAATTCTCTGGCATTTCTTTCATTTTGGCTGTATTGAAAAAGTAGCCGAACCGTGACACCACTGTATCATATTGTACCAAACCGTGAATTTTGTGAACCGTTACACCCCTAATATATATACACTATATACACTCACCTAAAGGATAATTAGGAACACCATACTAATATTGTGTTATTCTGTCCCTTTCACCTTCAGAACTGCCTTCATTCTACATGGTATTTATTCAACAAGGTGCTAAAACCATTCTTTAGAAATTTTGGCCCATATTGTTAGGATAGCATCTTGCAGTTGATTGAGTTTTGTGGGATGCACACCCAGGGCATGAAGCTCCCGTTCCACCACATCCCAAAGATGCTCTATTGGGTTGAGATCTGGTGACTGTGGGGGCCATTTTAGTTCAGTGAACTCATTGTCATGTTCAAGAAACCGATTTTGAGCTGTGTCACATGGTGCATTATCCTGCTGGAAGTAGCCATCAGAGGATGAGTACATGGTGGCCATAAAGGAATGTACATGGTCAGAAACAATGCTCAGGTAGGCCGTGGCATTTAAACGATGCCCAGTTGGCACTAAGGGACCTAAAGTGTGCCAAGAAAACATCCCCCACACCATTACACCACCATCACCAGCCTGCACAGTGGTAACAAGGCATGATGGATCCATGTTCTCATTTTGTTTTTTACGCCAAATTCTGACTCTACCATCTGAATGTCTCAAGAGAAATCGAGACTCATCAGACCAGGCAACATTTTTCCAGTCTTCAACTGTCCAATTTTGGTGAGCTCTTGCAAATTGTAGCCTCTTTTTCCTATTTGTAGTGGAGATGAGTAGTACCCGGTGGGGTCTTCTGCTGTTGTAGCCCATCTGCCTCAAGGTTGTGCGTGTTGTGGCTTCACAAATGCTTTGCTGCATACCTTGGTTGTAACGAGTGGTTATTTCAGTCAAAGTTTCTCTTCTATCAGCTTGAATCAGTCGGCCCATTCTCTTCTGACCTCTAGCATCAACAAGGCATTTTCGCCCACAGGACTGCCACATACTGGATGTTTTTCCCTTTTCACACCATTCTTTGTAAACCCTAGAAATGGTTGTGCGTGAAAATCCCAGTAACTGAGCAGATTGTGAAATACTCATATGTGAAATGGCCCATCTGGCACCAACAACCATTCCATGCTCAAAATGGCTTAAATCACCTTTCTTTCCCATTCTGACATTCAGTTTGGAGTTCAGAAGATTGTCTTGACCAGGACCACACCCCTAAATGCATTGAAGCAATAGCCATGTGATTGGTTGATTAGATAATTGCATTAATGAGAAATTGAACAGATGTTCCTAATAATCCTTTAGGTGAGTGTATTTATACAATTTGTCTTGTATTTTTTTAATTCAGAATCATTAAAATGATCGAATTTCATAAAACAGCCTGATAATAATGCAATTCTACAAAAATAAGCTAATTTAAAGTAAGAAATAAATCATTTTTAAAAAGCATTTTGGTTTTTCGGTTTAGGTTTTCACCCATGAGCATCCAATAGTTTCAGTTCCAGCCCAGAATTTTCATTTCAGTGTTCCCTAATAATATATTTGACATTTTTCAATAAAATAAAAAGGCAGGCAGCTGAGATTTACTATTTTTTATTGTTTTATGTAAGTATACTGTATGTATGTAGATACAACTGTGATAATATAGTTTATATTTTGCAATGATATTAACAATCACACTGCCGATGTTTGCTTTATATTGCTTTATGTGAGTATATTGTATGTATGTGTGTGAAGTAGGATATACATCCAAATTTTAATATTTGTTTTATGTATCCATGTTTTACAATTTGATTTTGATTTACAAGCTTTCGTTTCAGTTCCGTTCTCGATTCGCTATTGATTCATTTCACTATATATCAGGTACATTACATGATATGTTTCGGTAAGTTGTACTTTATCTTTCAACATACCTTCTGATGCTCATTCATAATTAAAATGACAACAAAAAAAATGAAGGCTGATGATAAGACTTTGTTTCGGTAACATTTTGTGATGCTTCCAAATAGACATTCTACTGACTATAAGTAACTTTAAGTACTTGTCAACTTATTCTATTAACCCAAACCCTAACACCTAACCCTACTCTCTTAGTGCTCCAAAATCTACGGTAACACTTTATTATATGAGGGTGTAGTTACACTTTACTACTTGCACTTTTATTCTTTGCATAAGTACAAGTAACTAACCGTAACTCTATAGTAAGTTCATAATTAATATTACTCTGTACTTATTTGAGCAAGTAACCCAGTCTATTAATACTTTAATCACAGTTAGTTGACATGTAGTTGCAAAGGTGCTTATAGTTATGGCGCTTTTCCACTGCATAGTACGGTACGGTTCGGCTCAGTACGCTTCGACTCGGCGCGGAACAGTTTGGCTCGCTTTGCGTTTCCACTGCAGTAGTACCCCTTCAAAGTGTGTGGGACTGATCGTTATTTGCGCGCGCCTCTACTGCCATGTATCATCTTAAAAGCGCACATTTTCAAACCCACAACACAGGAACAATGGAGACTATCGAGGGGATGGTGTTCCTGATTCTCGGTATGTGGTTGTTTTTAACTGCTAGACGGGAAAAATGTGTTTAAAATGAGGCTGATGGCAGCAAAACAAAAATACTGCTAAAAAAGTGTCTCGTGTCGCAAATCCAATGACGCTAGTAGTGACGCTGGTAGTGACGATTCTGTCTGACCAATCAGTGATCTGCAGTGTTTCACGTCACATTTTAGTACCGGTACAGTACGCTTGGAACCTCAACAGACCAGGTACCATTTAAAGCGACCTGAAGCGAACCGTACTGTACCGTACCATGCAGTGGAAAAGCACCACAAGTGAGCCGTACCGAACCGTACCGTACTATGCAGTGGAAAAGCGCCATTAGTAGTCTAAAGTGGACCTTCAAAAAAAAGTGTAACCTTTGTTTTATATCAAAAGTAATAAATCACAAAACATTATTTATTGAATGGGAGGTTACAAATAATGTTTGGTGAAGTTTTGTTCATGCATCAACTGAAAACAGCATAGTTAGATCAAAATGAGTATCAATCAAAATTGAAAGAAAAACGATATTTTCAACCCAGCCCTAATCAATGAGTGATAATATAGTTTACATTTTTAGTTGATATAACATCAATTATGCATCAGATTAACTTTCTACAGACATCTTACTCAAATTCTCTGCAGGGCATTTGGTGATAAGACGCATCCTCCGGTTATACCGGTCACAAACTGTCCAGCACCGGAGGAGGGAGAAACAGATGGAGAGGAATGCGAGGAGAAAGAGGGGACGGACAGCTCTAAACCAGCTGCAGTGGAAACATCCTGTCAGAGCATGCAGGAGCTGAGGCTGGATGAGCACGAGGTGTTGAAGGAAGAACAACTGGATGAGGATAAAGAGGGAGAAGACACTGATGGAGAAGAGGAGGATTCTAGATCTCCACAGGGTGAAATGTCTTTGACTTCTTGTCATGTATCCATTTTGTATGTGTTGATTGTATCTTGACGTTCATGTCCATTTTGTTACAGAGCAGATGGATGAGTTATTGCTGCAATGTTTTCTCCATGCACTCAAGACTAAAGTCAAAAAGTCTGACCTCCCACTACTGACCAGCACCTTCCTGAGCAAGCACATGGTGCCCTGCTGGTAATTTAGCCTCTGTTGTCAATCCTCTGACGTTTTACATTTATTTCCTAAGGCTAACCTTTTACTTAATGGCAAAATATATTAAAATAGAACTGATTGTATTAAATTGTAAGATTTTTTTACAATATCATTTTTAAAAATTACTTGAAACATATTTGTATAACTTTTTTTTTTTTTAAAAAGGCTAAAAATCTACATTTCTGATTTAATTTGGTCATTGTTTGGAGTGTGTCTGACAAATTATCCTGGATACATTGTGTTATTGTAGCTTGGTCAAGTTTGAAATGTGATTTATATTTTATTTTTTTATTTTTTTCCCCATAGTCCTAGAGGAAAGCAACTAGATATCAAGAAATCAAGTTACAAAAAGGTACACCATTCACGGATTGGGAGGTTTTTGTAGATTCATCAGTGTAGCCATATCTTTGCTTTAGTAGATCACAACTTTTCTCTCTTCTTTTCCAGCTGTCTAAGTTTCTATTGTGCATGCAGAGAGATCACAGTCTGGTTCAGGTGAAGGAGCTGAGTAAAGGTGTGGAGAGCATTGTGGAAGTTGACTGGAGGAACCCTGAGTATGCAGTCAAACCATTTACTATTAATATCTTGTTCATAAACATAAAAATTATTTTAAAGTCATATGAAATATTTGTTTATGTTTTGTTTGTTAGCCAGCAAGTCCAGCAAGTGTTCTTGGTTTTGAGGGAAGTGGCTGTTCTCTTGAACAACTTGCTCTACTTTTTTTAGGTTGTGTTCTTTCAGGACACCAAAGGACTGTGGGCCGGAGAAAGAGTCTGTGGAGGTGGGCGGGGCTTGTGAGGTCCCATACCAGCCCCCTGAAATCACACAACTCTATGGGGTCACTGCACGCCTGGAGCCTCTTTTCCAGGATGCCAGGAAAAGGTTAACGAGTGGAAAAAATATTATTATTATTAAGTGTGTTAGAGGGGGTGTTGAGGTTTTGAGCATGCGACTTTGTGTTTCAGAAAGGGGACGCCTCTAAAGGCGAGTGAAGTAAGAAATATCATTACGGATTATGTAAAGAAAAATGAACTCATCCATGAAACCAACAAAAAGTGAGCTTATGTACTTTTTCTTCTAAGTCTAAAGTACACTACTGTTCATAAGTTGCTGTTGTTTTTTTTCAACAGGAGTCCATTACTGTGCGTTCACACCGCCGCCAGCGAGAGCATCAAAATTTGCTCTCACCGCCCTGCCAACAATGCTGTAGAAAAATTTGTGGATGCTACATCGAATGCTTGTTTTTGTTTACTTTATTTAAAGGGGCTGCAAAATGAACAAGCATGTTGATTGATGGAAAGAACTTTTTATACTTTTTATTATAGTGACATGTTTGCTAGCGAAATGAACCAATTAAAAGCCATTTGTGTGGTGTGGATTTTGTGTTCAATGTTAAGTGCTAGTCTAATTTACATTCCCGCTGAAAAACAAGCATTCTAGCATGAAAATGTTGCCTATAAATAGTGTTGCTCGCCATCTTATCAAATTCACATGATCCACATCTCCTCAATTTTGCATGGGGAACTAATGTGTTTGGAACCAAAGTTTACAGGACTGCGTTCTCTGCGGGGAAAACATTCCGATTGGTTGCCGCCCAACCACGTCATTACTAATTACAATAAAGTTGGGCTGACTTCAACTCTCCTCGACACCCACATCGTCCCAGACGCGCTGCCCTCGCCGAGCTCGACATTGGAAATCAGTGACTTACTTTGATGCTCTCGGCGACGACGGTGTGAATGCACAGTTATGCTCACCAAGGCTGCATTTATTTGATCAAAAATACTGTGTAAAAAATACGTGTGATCTTACTCACCCCAAACCTTTGAACAGTAATCTCTATGGAACTATGCAAACTACTGCACGGTTCAAGTACTGTACCAGTGCAGATTTCACAAGGTTTGGATTAAATTGACTTCCTCTCTTCTCGTTCATCAGTTATGTTAACATTAACCCAACACTTTGTGACTGTTTGCTGGAGAAGTCGGAGTACCATGAAGTGGAGACACTGAAATGGGATGACCTCTTTAGCAGGTAAAAATGCTTTTCATTTTCTTATCAACATAATGATGGAAATATTCATGTTTTTAAAGCTTAATTTTTCATCAGGCAGGCACTATAAATAGTTAACCATGGACATTTCAAATGATGGATATGTGATGTGTACTTGCTGTGAAGTGCTGTTTCTATATGACAATACATCTTGTGTGTGTTCTGGAAGTTCCAGTGATGGAAACTTGCCCTTCATAAAATACACTTGTACTGGATAAGCATTAATGTTGATCCCTGTAGTTCCTTCCTTGCTAAACCATATGTTAATGGTAGTTGGGAGGGTTTTTTTATCCCGAAAATGCTCACCATCTGTAAAAAATAAAACTTAATAGCTCTGGTTTCTGTGTATACAGTCAGAAATAACTTCGTAAAACTAAAGTGGTAACTTTAGCCACATTAGCAGTACAGCGTGCTAACATGCACATTCAGAAAGGTGATTTGCAAACAACATTCCTGTGAGTTTAAGGCTGCTGAAAACGTTTTGTAATGCAATATGTGAATTGCCAAATTTCGATGAATGACCATATGAATCCTGCAGGACTCTCATAAGAATGCAGGCATGCCATGAGGTGCTGTTTCCAGGTCAGCCTCCTGTGGTTAAGAAAGGACAGATGGAGTCCATAGACATTACTGTAGCCTCCAGGGGTTCCAACAAGAAGGTATGAAGCCATTATAAGAACTTGGCTATAAAAAGTGGCCCTAAAACTATTTGGATGCTTTTATGATCTATTACACAACATAATATTGTATCTCAAATTATCTGCAAACAAATTCTGGGCATGTTTTTTTTCAGAACTAACTTTTCTCAGCCAGTTCAACCAACTCGAGGTGTTTTTAGATATTTGAAGTCAGTTTTCCGAAGTGTCCTATCAGTGTAACCACATGTGCAGTTTTAGAAGTAACAAAGTATTCATTTTATTTTCTTTCTTCTTTTTTGTTTGTTTGTGTTTGATAGTGTATCTGTTGTTTTATCTTGTTAAATCTGAATGGCGTTTTATGAGGACTTTCAACGCTAATGTATGCGATTAGTTTAAATTTCTTAACGTGTTAAAATCATTTTTATGCAAATACATTTCTCAAGCATGTGAAATTGTTTTAGTATTGTAATTTACGTCACGCTGTTAGATGGTCTTAAGTCGGGAGTTTATCACTGAACATCCACAATGGCACAAGCACCTATAACCCTGATAGTTGAAAATTTATATTCTAACACTTTTGCTTCTTTGTTTTGCAATCAAATCATTTCAGGCTGCTAAACTATGCGACATTTTCAGTCCAATGATCCAATAAGCTAATTTATTCAAACAATCAGTCCAAAACGGCACTTTCAAGTGTGCATGCATAACTTTATGAATTATATATGGACTCCACGTATCATTTGGTGTCTCCAAGTGTCCTTTTTTTGGAATGACACCTTAATATATCTTTAAAAAAAGCTACAGAAAAATATATTTTTGTGAGAATCAGACTTCAGTCGTTTACTTTGCTGGATATAGCATGATGACAAAATGAATGTGTTAAACAAGATAAACGGTTTCTGCTTCATGTCATAAGTGTGCAATTAATCTTGGAAAAGGGCGCTATTAATCACAATTTTGAAAATGTAATCTATTGACAGTCCTACTTTTTGTACTTAAGAGACTGTCACACTTTTTTAATGTGAAAATACATCTTGTGGCTACTGGAAACAGCCCTTTTTATTAAACCGTAAAACACCCCTGACTGCCCATTGTACTCATTAGATATGTCTGTGATTGTCTACAATGATCAGTGCTTCAAAAACATGTTGTAAATATACATCAATGGCACTCTTCACTGAGCGCTTGCACAGATACAGATGGGAGCGTTTGAAAGCAGGTGTCTATCGGACCTTTTAAACACTTCCGTGTGCTATAAAACGCTCCCGTGTGTTGATCATTGTAGCCAATCACAGACATTATTATGCGATGAGTGCATGAACACAATGGTCAATCGGTGTTTACTTTTGCGCTCAGCGGCGCAGAGTACTGACAATTTCAGTACCGAGGTCCGTGCTTTTGGACAACTCGGACAGTATTTTGTGTCTAATGTCAAATACAGTTGTGTCATTCATTCTCCCATTTATTAAGGTTACAGTAATTAAGAATCTGGAGGCGTTTGGTTTAGACCCAGCTGTGGTAGCAGACTCTCTGCAACATCAGGTTCAGGCCAGCTGTGTCCTCCTGGATTCCCCTGGGGCCAAAAACAAAGTCCTGGTGCAGATCCAGGGAAACCAGGTCCAACATGTTGGCAAACTGCTGCTAGGTACAGTGTAGTACAGTGTAATATAACAGCTTATATCTGTACTTGCATTATTTGGCTTGTGTGAGTGCAATTTTTCTCTTTTATTACAGATCGTTATCAGATCCCTCGGAAATATGTACAAGGTCTCGATAAAGCTCCCAAACCAGGCAAGAAGAAATAACTGATGACCGATCTCCTCAGTACAGCCACATGTTGCTGTGACATTTTAAATAACTAGTCAACATAACATCATGTCTGAAATAAAACACATCTGATTTCATTCTGAATGATGGCTTAAATGAATCTCATTCTCAGTATAATGTTGCCTCAAAGCCAGTTCAATTACAGCTGAAATGCACTGGTTCATACAGAGCTTGACCGTTCCCAAAGCACTAGTTTGCCAAACTGATATGCATGGCACAGATGGAAGTAACCACATGTCATCTTAATGGTCAATAACCCAATGTGTTTTGTATTTTGGATACATGTGTTTTCCAAATGGCACCCTGAGATTTCATTTTTTAACAAAGTGTCTTATATGAAATAGAGTGTAGTATGCAGGACCAAGTGTGTTGCATAAAGGAGTAGGTGTGTTGCAGAATTGCAACTAGAGTGCAAAGCAGCGGTTTTGTTTAAGGTATGGGTACATGTGTTTGAGGTATGGTAACAAAAGCTTCAAGTTGTGTTACTTTAGTCTAAGCATGGGTCTATAGTGTTAAAGCAACGGGCAAAAACTGTAAATTTATTGTTGGCTTTAAAGTACATTACAGTGAGATTGTATTTTTGGTAATTGAACCTGAATGAATTTAAAATTAATGAGCTATATTTCACACTATATATTTGTTTTTCTTAAAATTTGAACAAACACTAACTTTATTCTCAGCTGAATTATAAAATAATTTATTTCTGTATATAAATAAAAACACATTTGATTTTTCTTTTTTAATCAATGTAGAATGCGTAACTGAAAAATAAACAGATTAGAGCTCTCTTCGAGGACAAGAAATGGAAACCAATTCAATATGATGTCCAAAAGATGGCACCCACATGCTGTGTGTGTGTTCATGTTTAAAATTACATTGTGTGGACCCATGTCCCCACAAGTATAGTAAAACCTGAAATCACCTACATTGTGGGGTCCAGCCAGCGGTCCCCATGAGGAAAACAGTGTATGACAGCCCCTACGGGTGTTTCTGCAGGCGGTACACAGTGAGAATACACGTTAGGACAATATAAATCAACTAGTTTTCAGTGCAAGGATAAATTAATACCAAATACATTTCCAAATATACAAATAAAGTAAAATAAAAGGTATAACAGCTTATCTTGCCTCATGCGCTATTTTTTCCTCCTCAGTTTCCCACAAATAAACAAGGAGTAAGCACCTTTGGCCTTAGAAATTATTACAAATGCGCGTGACCCCGTAAGGTCCGCCATGCTGGTTTGTTTACATCTTGGTAGTTTGGCGTGAATGACCTGGCTGGAATGCTGCAAAGTCGTAAGTCGTGGTTTGAAGTCATGATTTACGTGCTCAAAAACCTGCCTGGAACGCAGCATTAATCTGCTAAACAAGCGTTGTGGTAATTTACATCACTCATCTACATCACTAATTTACATTACGACTTAAATTTAAATTTTATTGGTGTGTAATTTGATTTGTATAATGAAAGTTCAAAGACAAAACATTTAGCCTATCTTGTGTAATTCTATACTTACCTTTTACACAAAACATCATTTTTAACGTAAAAAACACGGTTTTTTTCAGTTAGTTCGAAATATATTGTTTGATGCCAATCATAAGAGCTGTGAAAAATAAGCAAATGATGCACTTATAAATATAGACCATTTCACAAGATGTAAACAACACTGGTCCAGAAGCACTTCCTGTTTCAGTTTGTAACTATTTTCTTTATTTCACATGTAAAGAAAACATCTTAAAGATGTTTGTTTAACTTTTTTTATTCAGTTTTAAATGTTCTGTTGGTTGTATTTTATCCCAGCTTTTATGTAGTGTTAAAAAACTGAAACAGGAAGTGCTTCTGGACCAGTGTTGTTTACATCTTGTGAAATGGTCTATAATGCACTTCATCATAATCTTGTACAACAGTTGTTGTTCACATTTTGACTATTAACAAGAGAATGACAAAACTAAGCTTTGGTACTTCAAAAATACAATATTTGATAGACAGATCTCACTTGTTATTGAATCTGGGTTCACTTGAAAATTCACATTTATCCTCCATTCTAACAACTTAATGTTTTAATGTTTTCAGACCCAATGGAAGTGAAAGCAAAGACAAGAACTGAAGTGAAAGGTGATTATACTGATAACTCAATGTGCAATGTGTTAATGTGCAAATTTACAGAAGATCTCAGACATCACCATAATCAATGAACTGAAAACAGGGAACTTTTGGAGACAAAGAGTTTTTTCAGCAGCTCATATTAACATGATGGCCATGTACTTTTAAATGCAGATTGGATAAAAACACACCTGCAGATTGATCATAGTTCACACCTGCAGTGAAGCCCCTCCTACAACAATTAACCAATAACTACTGGGAATATTCCCATCATCCTACAAGAGAAGGACAAATTCCAGGAGTAGCAGCTGAAATCTGTGTGACTGTTAAAGATGGAGTTTATGAACGAGGAGACTGAAGACATGAGTGATCCAGAACCATCCAGAATAAAACATGAAGATACTGAGGAACAAATAGGTTGGTGTTCATTCTTGATTCTTCATCTGCGTTGGTAGATGGATAAGAAATGAGAAATACATGCAAATGATCATTTATAGCAGTTGTCAAACAAATTTTAACTAATGTTAACAAGTAAATGACAGAATAACAAGTGGAAGATCTGATCTCTGATTCTTTCTGCTATTAAATAAGGGTACACTTGAACTGATTCTAACTGTATTTCTGTGTATTTTAGACCAGGTGAGAGTGAAAGAGCAAAGACAAGAACTGAATGAAGTGGAGGAGGAACATCATAATTTTACAATTCAAAGAACAAAAGCCAAAAAGGCACACACCTGCACTCAGTGTGGAAAGAGTTTCAGTCAAAAAGGAAACCTTAAGACACACATGAGAATTCACACTGGAGAGAAACCGTATACATGCACTCAGTGTGGAAAGAGTTTTACTCAAGCATCCACTCTCAATTATCATCAGCACATTCACACTGGAGAAAAATTATTTAACTGTGATCAGTGTGGTCAAGGTTTTATTTCATCATCAAATCTAAAATCGCACCTGAAACTTCATTCAGATGAGAAGCCTTATGTGTGTTCTCTCTGTGGAAAAAGTTTTTCAAGGCTGGGCAACTTAAAACAGCACCAGGAAACACACAATGAAGTGAAAGAGCATGTGTGCATTGACTGTGGGAAGAGCTTTACTAGATCTGGTGAACTGAAACAGCACCAAATAATTCATACTGGAGAAAAACCTTACAAGTGCTCATATTGTGAGAAGAGTTTCAATCAGTCTGGACCCCTCAAATCACACGAGCGAGTTCACACTGGAGAGAAGCCGTACTACTGTACTCAGTGTGAGAAGAGTTTCACTTCTGTATCCACTCTCAATTATCATCTGCGTATTCACTCTGGAGAAAAGCCATTTAAATGTGATCAGTGTGATAAAGGTTTTATTTTAATATCAAATCTAAAATCACACCTGAAACTTCATTCAGATGAGAAGCCTTATGTGTGTTCTCTCTGTGGAAAGTGTTTTTCAAAGCTGTTCTGTTTTAAACAGCACCAGAAAACACACAATGAAGTGAAAGAGCATGTGTGCTTTGACTGTGGGAAGAGCTTTACTACATCTAAATATCTGAAACAGCACCAACAAATTCATACTGGAGAAAAACCTTACAAATGCTCATATTGTGACAAGAGTTTCAATCAGGCTGGAAACCTGAAATCACACGAGCGAGTTCACACTGGAGAGAAGCCGTACGGCTGTCCTCAGTGTGAGAAGAGTTTCACCCATTCGAGTACTCTAATGAATCATATTAGTAAGCATTGTTCTGTGTCACAGTAAGCAAATGTTTGTTAGATTCACATAAAGTAAATGTGTTGTTAGTCAACTATTAAACTAGTGTTGCTGTGAAATGCCACAAGATTTGTGTTTTCTATGTTAGAGAACAAGAAAAAAAAATGCTTACTCAAAGAAAAACTTTTAGTTTTTTTTTTATTTATTTTTGTGGTCTCCGTGGACACCATAAAATAACATTTATTTTTGTAACAGATAAATATTATTTTTTTTCAATGATTATTGTTGTTTTTTATAACCAATCCAATTTTACTGTTTATTAATATTTTTACTAAACATTTGTGCCATTTTTCGAGGTTTCTGTTGTTGTAAAAATCACTTAATAAACAGGCATGAAAACTCCTCACCTCTCGGCAAAATTCAGTGTTTTTTTTTTAAACCAAAATTGGTCACCTACGTGATGAGAATAAACTTCGCAGTTTAAAAAAAAAACAATCCGAGTCAGAGTAGGGCCGAATTGTTTTCAAAGTATTTTACACCGCGAGTCTGACAACTGGACTCAGTAGCCGTGTTTCCATTAACCTTCAAATTGTGCAAATTGAAATTGCGAAATGAAAATAAGCTCAATGGAAATACGTCAATTTTGCAAAAACTCCCGTTTATGGCAAAAAAGTTTTTACGCACGTATGAGAAAGTTTTTCAGGCAATTTGAAAAAGGAATATTTTGCAAAACTGCAATGGAAACGGGTTTTGTGTATTTACAGTCACCCGACTTAGAAGACGCAGTGTGTTTTGGGTCTGTGTCCGCATATAATAATAGTATAATTATCATTATTATTATAACATTTATTAGGCTACATATGTAGAAGACGCTTTTATCCATAAAAAGGAACAAAGCAATTCGTCATATTTCATTCATAATACAGGTTGGACAATAATAATACTAGGGCTAAGATTATGAAAAATAAACACCAAGATTTTGATGCATCCAAGTGTATGTGTGGAGCGCGCACTGGACGGCAGGGAGGCGCGGGCGTGAGCACTTACATTTTACTATCAACAGTACATTTCTGGTCATACAAAAAAATAATAATACTTTGTTTCGTAACTACTTTTATTTGCGTAATCTAAAAAAAAAACGTTGTGCTTTTGTAAAATAAAATGAAACAATCAGGCACACTTTCATGATCTCCGTGAACTGAAGCGCAGGAACTGAAACCAATATGTAGGTTAAAGCTTGAAATGCATTATAAAACAAACAAATTCGAATCGAAAGCTAAAACTACCTTCTGATTATGCAATCTGAAATGTGCATTTCTCTCTAAAGGTGCATCCGGAGATGGAGGTATGTTTTTAGCCGACACTGATTTATGAAAACAATAGTTTATTAATAATCAATTAAAATGCCTCGCTATTGTTTCAGACACATTATTAAACTCTATAACTCACCCATAAATCACTTTTCTGTAGGTTGTGGTTATGGCTCTTCTCATTAAGATGTGGGAAATATATAATTTCCAGGTTCTAATTTGGCTTTAGAAAATTTTAAAATTATTTCTACATTAATTTGTAAATATTTTAAATGTTTAAAGGTGCCCTCTGTAAAAATTGAGGTTAAAATATCCCAAAAATGAGCTACACGCATCAAAAGAATGAGAAGAAATAAGGTTGATGATGTCATTAAAAAAATGACAAGTTAAAGTGCTGCCGAGATATTAACCTGAATTAATTACTAGCCCCGGCCCGGCAGGTGTCGTAATACCAGTTTCGGCCATGGGAGCCCAGACAGCAAACTGACATTGAATCAACGTGGAAACGACGTCTCTCATGACATTGAAACAACGTTGATTTTGCTCATCGAATTAACGTTGAACCAACGTCAGACGCGGCATTCTTCAAAGCTAAATGAAAATCGAAAATTGGTTTGCTTTCATAACGTTGAAACAACGCGTTGATTTCAAGTTGATTTTCCGTTAGTTTTGAAAGAATGACGCGTCTGACGTTGGTTTAACTTTAATTCGATGAGCAAAACAATGTCAGATCAACGTTGTTTCGATGTCATGTTTCTACGTTGATTCAATGTCAGTTTGCTATCTGGGAGGCAGTATGCGGGCGGGCAACATAACCACCAGCCAAACTGCAATAGACGAGTAACTCGCGCGGCTTGTGTGTACTTGAACCTATGTACTTATTATTTATTACTTCAGCAATTATCTGCCACGGGTCTTTAAAATGATACCAAACTTAAGTCTGTGTTCCCAAGCTTAAAAGTTTATGACAGTTTTTTGACATGGACATTTTTGTCCTCTATGTAACTTCTTATAATTGATGCAAAATGGATAAATATAAAGAGAGAACAAACTTAAAAGACGGTTGGCTTTATGTGAAAGATATTAACTGTCAAGAGGGACACAAACTGAGAACTAACAAGAGTTTACATTACCTGTGTCTGCTAACCTCTGGACACGTCTCCTTGGTGTTTTTATTGGGACCTCGAAGCCCAGCCACTTTTCTGGAATCGGGTGGTCTTCTGTGGGTCTTTTGTCCACGAAATGAAAAGAACAAACATACGGTCGCTTCGGTGTTTTTTTTCAAATTTAAAGCTTTTAACCACATTCGAAGGGATTCCTCATTCTTCGGCGGGGGGAGAAGGTCGTAGAGCGCCTCGCATCCACATTCAGCTCTCGTACGCGATCGATGATCAAAACACTCCTGCTCCAAGTAAATCTTTCTTTTGTGCCAGTTATATGGCAACCTCTAACTGCACAAACCATCCCGGTTTTCCTCGAAGCCATAACGACGAGTTAGTTAACGTTAGTTTGTTGAGACTTGTTTGATTTACCGCCGCTACAGTGAAAAGTGAGTTACTAGACAGTTACCGGAAGTGCCTGAACGGAAGTCTCGCACAAAAATCCGTCAACTGGCTGCGTCCGCATTTCCGTTAATAATAAGGTGAATATCTACATCATATTGACGCTAAAGAGTGCCATGTGCATTGGATGTATAAGCATTGTCAAAAGCGTCACTATATGATGCCTTGGGATGAGAACAGGCTGTATATCTTGGATTGTACGTTTGAATACGGTAGATCTCAGATGTTTAGTCAAATTACCTCTTAATTGGTTATTGGAACTGAAGGAGTGTGTTGTGCGGCCTTGAGAGAAGGACTGCTGAGCAATGTAGTTTCCTGATAGCGGATAAACTACAAATAAAACCAGTGTTGAAAAGAATAATCAAACAATCGCTAACTTTTAATGATGCAACACAAATCATTAAAACTTTTTTATTTTATGGACTCAGATGAAATAACGAGTCAATACACGTGAGAATATATATTGCATTTTATCTTTTTGTGTTGCGTGAAAGGAAAAGGCAAGAAATATGCAGAGGAACCTTCTTCCGCTGATTGGATGCCGCATCGAGCCGGACTTTACATTAGCCTATAGAAAATAATAAAATAATTTGTTTTCATAGATGGGCTCGTGGATGTTTTTCCACTAAGAAACGAACATTGTTATTATGTTTTGATTGATACTGTGAATGTGTAGTTATAAATATATAAATATACTTGACTTGATGGGCCACGTGATAGCTGTCTTTGCTAAACCTAGTTGATAAAACAACAATAGTAAAACGATAACTTAAACATTTCACGTGTTGTAGATTCATTTACCTTGGTCAAAGCAATGACCCATCTTCTCCTGAATGTTAGATAGATTTCCTTTCAGGGGTAAGTACCTTGGCGAGTAATCGACTTTAATAGAGGTTTAAAACACAAATCAAATAAAACTCAAATCTTGTGGCATTCACAGCAACAATAGTTTATTAGTTAACTAACTACACATTTACTTTATGTGAATCTAACAAAACATTTTCTCACTGTGACACAGAACAATGCTTTCTAAAATGTTTCCCTATGAGTGGATGAAACTGTTTCCACACTGAGTACAGTCGTACGGCTTCTCTCCAGTGTGAACTCGCTCGTGTGATTTCAGGTGTCCAGACCGAGTGAAACTCTTGTCACAATGGGCTATATGCACGCATAAGTTCCGCATTTGACGTAAGGATGCTCGTCCATTTCCGGTTGTGTAGATTAAAGCGGAGGAAAACCGGAGAAAACGGGATTATGGCAGAGTCTTCAATATTTACTGTCCTCCCGTCTTTGAAACGAAACGTACATACGTTTAGATGTAATTTTATATATAGTTATGTTTATTTAATATAATTTTAAAAAGAAGCATAAACACAACGAGGGGTGTCTGTTTTATCTGTTTTTGTGACTAACGTTTCATTAGTATAACCATGGAGTATAAAATTCAATATGAATTCTTGGTATTGCATTGGACTCTATGATCGGCGGAAGTTATCGAGCATCCTTAATCCTTCACCGGAAATAACGCCGTGCATAGAGCCCATAGGAGCACTTGTAAGGTTTTTCTCCAGTATGAATTTGTTGATGCCGTTTCAGATCACGAGATCTAGTAAAGCTCTTCCCAACTCAAAGCACATATAATCTCTCACTTCATTGTGTGTTTTCTGGTGCTGTTTAAAACTACCCAGCCTCGTTTATTATTCTCTGTGTCCATCCTTCTCTTGTAGGATGATGGGAATATTCCCAGTATTTATTGGTGAATTGTTGTAGGAGGGGCTTCACTGCAGGTGTGAACTGTGTTTTAATCCAATCTGCATTTTAAAAGTACAGGGCCATCATGTTTAACTGAGCTGCTGAAAAACCTCTTTATCTCCAAAAGTACCCTGTTTTCGGCTCATTTATTACGGTGATGTCTGAGATCTTCTGTAAATTAGCACATTAAATTGTTTTATTGGTGTCAACAGGCTGAAACAAAATACTGTATCATAACCTTTAACTTCAATTCTTGGCTTTGCTATTCCAGTTCCACCAGTCTGAAACATTAAAACATATTACATTTTTCGAATGAGTTCAAGGAAGATAAATGTGGATTTTCAAGTGAACCCAGATTTTTAATAACAAGTGACATATTATATTTATCAAATATCAGATGCTCTTGTTAATAGTAAAAATGTGAATAACAACTGCTGTAAGATTATGATATAAGTGCATTTATGTAATTTATTCCTATAATATTTGATTATTTTTCACAGCTCTTATGATTGGTATCTAACTATATATATAAACGAAGACAAACAATCAGTGATCATCATGCTTTTGAACTCATTTAAATCATTCATAAAATCAGCCATGATTTATTCATTTTTTGAGTAGAAGGTTACTATAGAATTAAACATAAGATAATCTGATTAATGAGATAAAAGGCTACATGTTTATTTCTTGAACTTTCATTATACAAAATCAAATTTCACACTAGTGTATGTTTGTCTTGTAAATATATAGCAGATTTCACCCAGCAACACAAATGAACCAGTTTATTGACAGAGGACAGACAATAAACACACACACACACACCTTCAGATTCACTGTCTTTCAGCTCACTAACAATAACTGGAATTCAACTAATACACAGGTCACATAAGATCATCGGAATGGAATATGGATATGGAATGGATCTTTCTGGGATTAGGCTAACTGAAATAAAACCATCTCTAGGTACCGTGAAGGGTGTGTGATGATGTGGGGATATTTTAAGTCCAAGTGAACTTTATCAGGATGCATATTATCCTGGGTCCATTAAATAACTGGCCATAAAAATAAAAATCTGCCTGACTCTATGGCTCGCAACTGATGGAATACATATGCTTACGAATCAAATGCTTTGGTAGTCACACAAATTAAACATTGAAATCCATGTTGGACAAAAATAAACACTGAAGTTTATAATTACTATGTTTTTTTTGTTGTTGTTGTTGTTGTTTTTTTACAGTGGGTCATAATATATCTTTTAGTTTGTCAGTGCATTTTGTGGTGTTAGGAATTTTTCTGCGTATTTCCACACCAACTCAAAATGTGCGTACACCACCTCCTGAGCTGGTGTAGGATTTGAGGGTGCCATACACCAACGTCCATATTGATAGATCTCAAAGTCACCGTGGTTTTGGGTGTACACTGGAAATTTGGTGTACGCACTTTTGATGAATGAGGGCCACTGTGAGTAACTGCAGGCACTCCGGCTGAGTTTAGGTGTAACATCAGTAGCGAACAGCCAATCACATGCTGATAGAATATTAAGAATTTAAACAAATGTACACAGGAAGATTCGTCGTCTTTTGGGAGGTGATGGAAACTACAGTCGTTGGCAGGATCACTCTGATTTCGTTTTATGTTTAAAACAATCACGTTTAAGCCACTGAATTAGTTTAGTCCGGTTATACATACAACCGCGAATAGCACATGTTGTCCCTGAGCTCCGTAACGACATCTCTCATAAAGATTTGCGTCTTTAAATAGTAAAATAATTCTCTGAAAAACAGCTAGCCTCTTCGCTAACTAACACTCAAAATACCATTGGAATGCTACTTCCGCCGCCTCACAGGAAGTTTCACCCACTTTATTTTTTACAGGAGCGCCCCCCGGAAACTTGTGGATAGATTGCACAGTAATTACGTTCTTGTGTATATTGCGTGAATGATGGGTGGTGTTTGGGCAGATATTGTGTTTTGCGGTAGGTGGTGTAGTATGCCATACCCGTTGCCACTAAAACTGCTTTCACACAACAGTGGGGCTCAACAGCCTTGGTCAAACGGGTTGGCGCGTATGGTTGGGTCGTGGGGAGATTGTGGTTAGGTCACATGTGAACTACGAGGAAGGAGCAACCTCAGAAGCAGGAGGGATATAGAGGTCAGTAAGCTGTGCTGAGTTGAGTGGGGGACAGGGGGGTGTCGAGACCTCTTGAGGTGTCGTGGGCAAGTCGATGAAACACTGAGGATGGAAGGTGTCCACTAGAGATGCCCCATACTCGGCTCAATCCAGACGGTTGTCGTGCTGGTCCACTGGGTAGTGGATTATCAAAGATTATCAAAATAATCTTCAATAATTTTCTTGTTCTCCAACATATAAATCACAAATCTTGTGGCATTTCACAGCAACACTAGTTTATTGGTTAACTAACTACACATTTACTTTATGTGAATCTAACAAAACATTTGCTCACTGTGGCACAGAACAATGCTTTCTAATATGAGTCACTAGATTACTTGATTGGGTGAAAGTCTTCCCACACTGAGTACAGTTGTACGGCTTCTCTCCTGTATGAATTCGCTTGTGTAATTTCAGGTTTCCAGACTGAGTAAAACTCTTGTCACAATATGAGCACTTGTAAGGTTTTTCTCCAGTATGAATTATTTGGTGCCGTTTTAGATGACTTAATTGGGTGAAACTCTTCCCACAGTCAAAGCACATATAATCTTTCACTTCATTGTGTGTTCTCTGGTGCTGTTTAAAACTGTTCAACCATGAAAATCTCTTTCCACAGAGAGAACACACGTAAGGCTTCTCATTTGAGTGAACTTTCATGTGATCTTTTAGATGTGCTGATGAAATAAAAAATTTACCACACTGATCACATTTAAATGTTTTTTCTCCAGAGTGAATGAGCAGATGAGCTCTGAGACCTGATGAATGAGTAAAACTCTTTCCACACTGAGTGCATGTATGTGGTTTCTCTCCAGTGTGAATTCTCATGTGTGAGTTAAAGTTTCCTTTATGTGTGAAAGTCTTTCCACACTGAATGCAGGTGCGTGTCTTTTTAGCTTTTGTTCTTTGAATTGTAAAGTTCACTTCATTCAGTTCTTGTCTTTGCTCTTTCACTCTCACCTGGTCTAAAATACACAAAAATACAGTTAGATGCAGTTCAAGTGAACCCTTATTTAATAGCAGAAAGCAACATAGATCAGATCTTTCACTTGTTATTCTGTCATTTATTGTTAATATAGTTAAAATATGTTTGACAACTGCTATGAAGGTTATAATCATTTAGATAGTATTTTTCTGTCATTTATCATCCATATACTGCTTAATTCACATCTATCAAAGCATAATGAAGAATCAAGAATGAACACCAACCAACCTATTTGTTCCTCATTATCTTCATCTTTTATTCTGGATGGTTCTGGATCACTCATGTCTTCAATCTCCACTTTAATAAACTCCATCTTTAACAGTCACACAGATTTCAGCTGCTCCTGGAGTTTGTCCTTCTCTTGTAGGATGATGGGAATATTCCCAGTTTTTATTGGCAAATTGTTTTGGGAGGGGCTTCACTGCAGGTGTGAACTGTGATCAATCTGCAGGTGTGTTTTTATCCAATCTGCATTTAAAAAGTACAGGGTCATCATGTTAAACTGAGCAGCTGAAAAACCTCTTCTCTCCGAAAGTTCCCTGTTTTCAGCTCATTCATTACGGTGATGCCTGAGATCTTCTGTAAATTGGCACATTAAATCGTTTTATTGGGGTCAACAGGCTGAAACAAACCTCAGGATCATCATCTTTTATCTCAGTTCTTGTCTTTGCTCTTTCACTTCCATCGGGTCTGAAACATTAAAACATGTTATTAGAATGAGTTCAGGAGGATAAATGTGAATTTTCAAGTGAACCCTGATTTAATAACAGAAAACAAGTAAAATCTATTTATAGCAAATTTCATATTTTTGATGTACCAAAGGCTAGTTTTATTATCCTCAAGGTAATAGTCAAAATGTGAATGACGACAACTGCTGTAGAAGATTATGATCGAACAGGCAGTTTACACCTGGCCACATCATTCTCAGATCGGATACCAATCTGAATTATCAAAACGATTCCATTTACACCTGGTCCAACATGACATCATGACTTTTGCGTAAACATATACGCTACTTTCGAGTCAGGTGGCGTGTTATCTCCACACATTTTGTGCTATCCGCGTGTATGCGTATGTCTACGCCATTAACGTCCGCGTCATTCCGCGTGTCTGAACGCGCAGTCAAATCTCCAGTCATAAATGCCATTAACCCCAGTGACGGTTAAGTTTAGGGATGGGGTTGAGGTAAGTCATATCTTTTTTTTACCTAGGATGGTAAGGGAACAGTCATAAATGCCATTAACCCCAGTGACGGTTATGGTTTAGGGACGGGGTTGAGGTAACAGGTAAGTCATATATTTATATAACGTTAAGTCAACGGCGTTATTAAACACGCTGAAAGGCGATTATGCGTCTTGATAGCATGCCAAAAATTGAAATACGAATTGACCTTTCGCCGGCTCCTCCCACAAAATGGCCATTGTCCAATCACACATCATAGCAACCGTTACTGTGTGAGCTGTTCCGTCAAACAGTAAGCGGTGCGCCCACGGCGTTAGTAAATCAGACAGATGATACCCCGAGAGATTGTCTGGAGAAGTTGTGTTTTTTCCCTTTCCAAAGCCCAAAACACAACGCGAGCGGTGCCTAAGATGTATTAAAAAGTGTGGACGCCCCAATTCCAGTTAAATGTGTCGAACATGGTTAACTCGTCTCGCGTGCAGCGTGCGTGCGACTGAGATTAGTCAAAGAAGCACGGAGAAAGCAGATCAAGAGGATCCACAAAGGACTTACTGTACATTTTCTAAAGGGTTGTTGTTAACATACCATGATATTCTCTGGGAAAATGAGCAGCAGTCAGCTAAGTTAGCAGTGCAGCACCGTAGACTACAGTTTAGAGGACGTTCGCAACGGGGAAAGCATGAAGCTTACATGACAACATCAGTTCATATATCAATATATCGTAACGAATAGAAATAACCTTAAATAACGTATGGTTCTCTGCCTCTTTCCGTCTCTTATGCATAACGTTAGTTACTTTTTAAACTAGTTTTACTTTTTTTTCAGCATGAGCATGACACGCAATCGGTTGCTGTGGTAATGAACAACCTGCTTGTTAAAGCGAACGTGCTAGCAGTACTCCTGTATCGGAGGCAAAATGAATAAATATGCAGCGCAAGTTATATATTTCGAACTCCAAACAATTAGCCACTGAACCAGTTTATAAAATCTTCAAGGCTGTGCTGGTTGCATTTGAGGTAACTTAGCATGGTCATGGGGTTTTTCTGATTTTTCTTGACACTGGTAAGCATTAGCATCAATAGTAGTCGTGTCTCATTCATTTCTTAATTTTATATTTGGAATAAATCCCTCCACCGCATACCGTAACCCCTTTTGCTTCGATCTTGCTTGATATCGCGGAGGTATTGCTCCAAAAAAGGTCACTGACACGCACGGGAATACCCTTTGCCGTCATGGCAATCTGTCGCGCTGCCCGTGTTTGACCATAGACCTTTTTCACAAAAACCGGAAATACGTAATCGTTGTGGAAACGGAGTTCCCGTCAACTGTTAACACATCAGAAAAACCTACTCTGGGAGGAGAAAATTGATCAGAGAGTCTTCAAAACTTCGAAAAAATTTAAACTTGTCATGGTCCAGTTGTTGATGACTTTGTAAAATGCTGTGGTGATGCTTGTCTGCAGCTGATTTATCTAAGACCAAAGATATGATATTAGAACTGAAGCTCATTCTTCCCAATATACGTTAATTAAAGGTAAGAAGGTGGAGTGTGTGGAAAGTTATTCATATTTAGGGAGTATTAGGCCTATTTGCAATAAACTACATTTTGATGTGAATACCAGAAAGAAGTCTGTCAGTTTTATTCAACAGTTATCCTGAATTTTTTGCACTGCTGTTGCTATAGAACGATCAAAGAAGAAAAATTATACAAATATTAATTTATTCCTTGTACACTCAGATTGTTAAATACTCAGAATGGTATATATTAATATTTTAAATTTATATGTAGCCCACTGTTGTGTGTTATTTATCTTGTTTTATATTGTGGTGTATATTTTATGTGCTTATTCCGCTGGATACAAATATCTTAATAAAGTTGAACATGAACTAACGTTACTTCAAAAATACGCAAATCATAAAACATAAAAAATAAACAAACAATGACGGCTTATTAGTGAATGGTGACATGAGAAGTACAGAAGATCACAGGATCAATAACATCCCGCCAGATTGCCTGAATCCATTTCCGTCGAACTTCATCGACAGGGAACTGACGAGGGAAGGAATGAAAACGACAGGTATGGCTGCTTTTGGGAATAACAAAAAAGATCGGTACGCAACAACTCTCACTAGTTGCCTTCGGCGCTATCTGTTATGAATGGAGCGGAAGAAGATTACCACTACAATTGCGTATTTCCGGTAACAAATACGGAAGTTGTGAGAAAGGTCTATTTGTTTGACGGAGGTAGCAGCAGTAACTAAGGGGGGCGGGGCTCGGCGAAAGGCTAATTGGCGTGTCATACACGCGCTACTTCATGAGATCAGTCTGCCTGGTCACATGTGTTTTTGCAAAGCGGATATAAATCCGATCTTCAATTCCCGGAATGGAGTGCACGTCACAGAAGCAACAGATATTGCTGCATTTTATTGATCATCCGCTATCTTCAAAATCAAAGACGGCAATAAGAGAGAGCGTTAATAGAACTGGTAAGATCATTTTTTCTTTTAATGAAGTTGATTGTAAAGCGTCTGCGACTTTCACTTCGATTTGCAATAGCTTGCACGTTGGCTTGATGAACAGCATGCTCAGCTGCTCATCTGTGTTGCAGTTGAGCCGTCATATATCTGACTATATAACGTGACATGATATAGCCCCATACGATTAAGACGATAACACACTCCCACACGTTTATTTTTTAGCATTTTTGGGAGGAGTAAAATTTACATTTGTGGTTTCAACAACCAGACGCATAACACTTGTCAGGGTTTGTTTGGAATGCGGCCCAGACATATTTGTGTGTGTGTGTGTGTGTGTGTGTGTAGAAGGTAATTATACAATTAAACAATAATAATTTGGTTACTCGGTTAATAGTCTACGTTTTGTTTTTTTTTAAAACTTCATTTTACAAAATCAAATTACACACCAGTGTTGTCAAAAAATGTCTGTCCTGTAAATATATAGCAAATTTCACCCAGCAACACAAATGAACCAGTTTATTGACAAAGGACAGACAATGAAGACACACAATAAACACACATACACACCTTCAGATTCACTGTCTTTCTGCTATTAAAGGATGCATGCGAAAAGAAACATTAATACCATCCTCTCTAACAATAACTGCAATTCATCTACAGGTCACAGATGACTAAACACATACATTGACATCAAAATTAAAGCTAAACCCATTTAAACGACATTTCCACAGACTCAATCCACCAAAATTTAAATGATGGAGAATAAACGCTTTAAAGCAAACACAACAGAAGAGAAAGCAAATCGTAATCCAAAAACAGGCATAAAGTCAGGCAGCAAACTTACATAAATCAGTCCACAATAGAAAACAGTCCAGGACAGGCAGCAAATAATCACGAAGAGAATAAACAGTCCAGAGTAATCCACGGGAAGACAAAACCACAGGAAGAAACGCTCAGAGATGTTCACCGGAGCAACACACTTCCAAATAAGGGTCTTCTTCTTCATTTGTGTTATTTATTGGCAGTTTCCAAACAAAGTGCATTACCGCCATCTTCTGGATTGAACAAAATATAAATAAATAAAAATACTAAAACCTAAATTCTGAGTTTCTTTCATAAAGAGCATAACATAATTATAGATTACGTGCCAGGCAAACTCAATAGATTTTTTTTTTACTCAGTCCATTTTCTGTTGCCTTTTCTATTTTTTTTTTCAGAGTACTTTCTACTCATCAAGAGTATATGTTTTACATTTCCCACTTCTCCACAATGAATGCATAATCTGGTGTTTTCCTATTAAATATTATAATATATAATTCATATAAATAAAAAAATAATAAATAATAATATAATATATATATATATATATATATATATATAAATAATATAATATAATTTATATAATATAACTAATACCTATTTCCTATATTAAGGCAGTTTATTAATCTTGTGTGCCCTATTCTCAACCTTGTAAGGCCTTACTATATTCTGGGTTCAAGGAAAAGACACCCATCCTGCAACAGCCACATGTGTGCATCTGTTTTTAAGACCATCAAGTCTAGTTTTGCCACAGGCACTAATCTATCAGAAAAGATCATTTCTGGCACCGGCCCTCTGTGTCTCCCTAAGAAGCTTAGCCTGAAACATGGACTCTTGGAACGGTTTCACTTGTAATCCGCGTCATCAGATATTCCTGACCGTGAAAAAAGATCAAGGTTTTGTTTTGCTAGTGGGATAAAAACCGATACTTGGCTAAAATCAAGCCAGCAGGTGAAATGAAATCCAGTCAAGCTATTTCTATAAATCTGAGAACTACACACTAACTCAGCGAAACAGTCCATTTGAATGTATTAGCAAAAACTATTTGCACATTTGATTTAATTGAATCCGCATGATTTTGATCAATTAATGAGTTGAGATTTTCTGAATTCTATGAATTGCAACGGATAATTATTCAGAACATTATCCAGCAGATGGCACTCTTTGAATGTATTATATGATTATGGCTAGAGGGTGATCAAAGGACTCAGCACACAAAGAGGATATTGGAACAGACAGCCGGGCAGTGGATGGATGATGTGAATGTTCACAGACATTGAGGCCCAGTCCACAGAAGGTCATATCAACTAGTAAAGGGATCAGATATCAACTTCAAGGCTGTGAGTTGACCTCATGACTGAGTTGAATGCTTTGATGTATTCTGTAAAAGAATTGTGAAAGAAATACCTAGGCTACTTTTTGCAGATGGTATTTCCCAATAAAAAGATCCATTTAATTGACCAATGCAATTGTAAATAAAATGGGGTAAGTTGTCACCAGTCATTATATAGGCTACTATTTTTCGTCTTGAGCCAAGGATTCTAATGTTATAATATGAAATACAAAAAATACTATAGCCTACTATGTAATAATAGGCCTATATTTACGCTATTTATTGTGTGACACTAGATTCTCTGGAGTGACTTTCACCAATAGCTACAGAGAGAGAGAGAGAGAGAGAGAGAGAGAGAGAGAGAGAGAGAGAGGGGGGGGGGGGTGTTGACTGGAGCTGATTGGTATTCTGTGCGCGTGCGGATGCGCTGCAGTTTTCTTCAGCTCGAGCACCACTCCGCCGGTCAGCTGATGCGCTAAATGACCCCATGTGCGCGCTAATATGGGGTTTGTGCGCGAGGGAATTCCATTCAGTGATAGTACCTCTGGGACACTCGCTGTCCTCGTGGATGCTGCTGCTGCATAGCCACATGGCATACGCACTTACAATAGACCTGTCCAAACATAGCCTACACTGCAACTAAAACAATGAGAACTTATATTTTCATTCTAAAATGCTATCATTTGTTGCATTTACATCTAGCTATACCTCACAAAAACATCCTAATACAGCTAATACAGTAGGCTGTAGCTCTCTATTTAGCTCTACAGATTTCAAATGCGTATGCTGCTTGAATCTTAAAATAAATCTGTGGGGCAGTGAAGGCTGACCAAAAAAAGAAATAGCATAAGCTACTAGCAAGAGGCCAAATAGGCCTATATGGCAAATATAATTTAAATAGAATATAATTGTTGGACACTTGCATGTTACATATTTAAATAGCCTATTGTTTTAGACTGGCCAGGCCAGGCATATATATATATATATATATATATATATATATATATATATATATATATATATATAAATTAGGCTAGCCTACATTTGTATGCAATAAAATTTCATAATTTACTTTCTTCTTTGAAATTTATGTTTAAAGTCCTGCCAAATGTAGACCGGAGTATAGCAGCAGCTAAAACGGCCTCCACTGCCAACAAAGAATTAGACTAACGTTAAGTCTTTTTAAAAGTAGTACAGACGAATCCGGCGAAACTACCGGAAGTAAGCAGGCGCCATTACTGAGCTGTTGCTGGATAGCGTTGCGCCATTGCCTCCTATTGTTTTAGTTGCAACTTGAGTCCACTGGAATAAACAGCCCGCGATTTACGACTGTCACTATAACGTTACAACGTTACCCCATGTATAATGTCGAGTGGGTAAACAGTTTCTGTTATAAATTGTTTCAATGGTGGCAGTAAAATTTCAATTTTGAAGAGAATACATTGTGAATACCCCGGGTCGACTGCCCCTGTCTGCCGTACGGTTTACAGAGATTTCCTGGAGTACAAGATGCGGACATTCGCGTATAATAACAATTATTTAATGACATAAGTAAACAAAATATAATAAATATGTGATACAGTGATCAGAAAAATCTCCTCTCTTGCTGTTTTTTCTATTCAATTAACATGCTATGGTCATTAAATGGCTTTAACGTTATGTGACATATTTGTTCTCCTGCTGTTATATTGAACTCTTTCCATGGTTTAAAAACACTAATTGGTCGATATTATTTATACTAGCTGTAACGTTACCTTACCCTTGCCCGTTGCAATGTGAAAATGAGATAAATAATGGACAGAAATGAAAAACATGAATTTGTTTATTTGATTTCATTTATTTATTTATTTATTTTTGCCAAATGGACAGATCTTTTTACAGTTTCTTCATTAGCAAACGTTAGCCTAGCTAGCTTGCCAAGCTATTTTCATAAATAATCTGTAAGATCGTTTGTATCTTCATCTGTGACTGGAGGCCACTGTCTAACATCATCAACCCAACAAGTCATCCATTGACCGGAAGTTGAAGCCTCGCGGGAGCTGACATCTTGTAGCATAATTTCACTTGCGTTAGCATTCCCATTGACTCCCATTCATTTTGGCGTCACTTTGACAGCGAATAACTTTACATCTGAGGCGTTTGAAGGCTCCATTGGTCCTTTATTTATTTCTAAAGAAACACGAATACAAATAGCTCCATTACCTTGTAGCTTATGTTATGGCCCCGTAGAAGCAGTTTCAGTGAAAGTAGGCTAACGATTGCGTCATACCCACGCGACTCTCTGTCGCACAGTAGAGAGATTACCGTATGGACATGAGAAGAAGCTCGCACGCAATCGGGGAAACGTGGAGGCAAAATGACAAAATAATTAATCAGAATACCAGGCAAAATTGTCTCCTTCACCTAGCTCATGGACAGCTCCTATTCACACTCTCCGCCTCAGCATGTTTCGGAAGGGAATGATTCAGATTTCTCATGCCACAGCACTAGAAGACAGACGGGTCACTCACGTCCCACTACGTAGTCAAGCTCTGTTTGAGTCTGCGCGTCAGGGACGGAAGTGCTAAAAAATCGCCAAAAACGGGCTTCAATCGTCTCAATGGAGTTCCAATGAGATCGCTCTGTCCATTTCTTTTACTGTCTATGAGCCCATTGGCTTCATTAAAGGAGTAGTTCACTTTTATTGCTCAATAAAAAAATAACAAAGTTTAGGTTTTATAAGCTCAGATGGTCGCCTTGCTCTGTTCTGTGATGCGCGTTCGTGACTCTCCTATTCAAACTGGTTTATCAAAATGAACGAATCTTTTTTTCGTGTCATTTGGTTCATTCAACGAATAAAATGAGTGAATTGACTCAGAAAAAGATTCGTTCATTTTGATGAACGAGTTCAAACAGGAGAGTCACACAGAACAGAGCAAAGCGAGAATTTGAGCTAACAAAACTTAAACTTTGTTGTTATTTTTTTGTTTTTGTTTAAATGAGCGATCGTTTCACTTGATAAGACCCTTATTCATTGTCTGAAATCATTTAAAGCCCTTTGAACAGTTTGCAGTTTGCACTGAAACTGTCTTTTGGAGCATGAACCGTTTGGTTACCAGTAAAGTGCATTATATGGAGAAAAATCCTGGAATGTTTTCATCAAAAACCTTCATTTCTTTTTGTCTGAAGAAAGAACGACATGGACATCTTGGATGACATGGGGGTGAGTAAATTATCAGCAAAGGTTTTTTTTAAAGTGAACTACTCCTTTAACAAATGACTCTGATTCTTTTTGGTGAGTCAAACACACTAATTCACGAACAAAGAGCACCAATTCACGAACAAATGGATATTCGTTTTATTATTTTATTTAGGCTACTGCTTTTCAGAAATCGGAACTCAAAGCCAACTCTGAGACATCAAACCGGATAGTATATGTTTGGGATTTCTGTATTATTTTTCTCACAATGCATTCCTCGTTTATTTTGATTTTTGTCGAGTAAGTTAACTGTTACGTCACCATGTTCTTGTGGCGCGTGGATTTTCATCATGGATATATAGACTACAGAACTTGCATCTGACGAAAAATAATAATTCAATGAAATCAAGATCCAAGAAAAGAAGATCAAGAAAAGAAGATCCAAATAACGGGAAACTAATGGCAGAGTTAGGTAAGAATCTATCTTTCATCTATTAAAACATAGGCTATATTGTTTTATGTTGAAACCTGTATGTTGGCTTGAAAGAGTAAAATGTTCTTAGATGTTCTATTTGAACTATAGCCTATTTTTAGTTTTTTTTAGTTTTTTATATAGGCTATACTTTTAAGATTCTAGTAGGAGCACCAGCACATAAACATCCTAAACAAATGTTGGTGACAAGCAAGGCTGATGTTTTCAAGTGGAATAAGAGTCACAGTGAGGTAAAGAGACACAATCTCTCATCCATCCAGCAGATTATGCTTGTGGTGCTGAGAGGATTGCTTGACAAATGGATTACAACATTTATGTTTTTCCCCTTGTTTTTTTCCGCCCAAAACTGCTTAAATGATTTTGTAAAAAATGAAGGGAGGGAGAGCGAGAGAGTCAAATCAAATAGCCCAAAGCAAAGAAGATATCAGGTTTTGGGCCGCTATCCTGTTTGGATTTGTGCTCTTGAGTCACAAATAATTCATGTCGGCTGGACAACTATCCATACCAGATGTGCTTGAAGGATAGAGTGACAACACTGTTGTGTAGCTTTTTATTTCTTTTACTCCAGACATAAAATTCAGTAATTTTTAAAATAGTTGCTTTGAGCTTTCAATCATATCCTTTTTAGCTTTTAATCAAATCCTCTTTTAATTGTCCTCATTTTGCCTGTCAGAAATCTCTACTGAAAGTTTCAGTGCATGAAATGAATCTGAAAGTGTGATTTATTAGCCTAAAGACCATGGAAACATACCTTTTCACCTTGATATGGTATGAGTACAACATTTTAAAAGCAGTTACTGTAAACTTATCTCACCCATGCACTATTATTTAAGTCAGTTTTATTCATTTTTGAATGTAATGTTTTATTTATTTATTTAATGGTCTAAAGTTATTTTATAAAACAGATTGCCTAGTTCCAGACCTTCATGCTGACTGGTCAAAAGTCACATCAAAGACTTGTTTAATGTCATAAATAAATATATTTCAAATAAATGCTGTTATTTTGAATTTTCCTTATGTAGCTCCGCCCCTTTTCAGTGCTGCGCTTGTTTTTGACTTCCGGTCTGTATTTTCAATGCAATCTTGCATAGGTATGAATTAACTGCTCGTAAAAAAAATTCCCGGTTGACATATGTTAAGAAATCTGCTTTACAATGCTTATGATAAACATTACAATGCTCATGATAACTTTTGTTAACTCTACAATAAGTAAATCCACTTCACCAGCTAATTAACGTACGCCTCGACAGTGATGCCATAGAAATACACAGAGCGACCGCAAAAACGCAGTGCATAAGGTAATACATAAAATAATCCTAAACATTTTTATATAAAATATTAAACAGCACGACTGTTTTGACTTTTTTTTTTTGCAGCAAATCATTGGAATGATTTCTGAAGGATCATGTGACACTAAAGACTGCTGAAGATTCAGGTTTGCCATTACATGAATCAGTTAAATTCTTTAAGAAACAGTTAATTGATATTGTAATAATACAACATTATATTACTGTTTTTACTGAATCTTGACCAAATAATTGATTGTATTCGGTGAGCACAATACACTTATTTAAAAAACAACAACATAAGAAATCTTACAAGACTCCAAACTTTTGAATGGTAGAGTATATTTTGTAATTAAAAAAAAGTTAAATCCAGGAAAATTCTCCAAAACATATAGTACATCTAGTACAAGCTCATTTGGGTGGGCAGTGAAACATAAAACTGCAAATAAACACACAATAAGCACAAATATACACAGCTCAAATAAACAGATTTGACACGTGTTGTAGCCTTAAAGTCTCCCTGTGGTTAAAATCAAGCTTTTAATGTTGTTTATATGTATATGTGGTGTTTTTAACATGCATTAAGACAAATCATGTACAAATTCATGTCAACACCATTGCTGAGTATTTTCTCCTTAAAACTCCAATGAACCAAAGACGGTCTCAAATACGCGTTTTGAAATCGCTGGTGTTTCTGATGTCACAAACTTCTTTGTAGCCAATCACGTCAACTAGTGGATCGTGTGAAGTGAGTGGAGGCGGATCTAATTAGCATATTCATAGAACCTCATATACTAAATGAAGCATGTATGTATAGTTACATTCAAGCTATTGCAGAATGTTTTTTCAATAAATGTATCAATACATTCATCAATAAATGTTTCAATAATTTTTTTTTCAATATATTTTTCAATAAATGTATCCCTTAAATCTCATCTTTGATAACCAAAATGAGCTTTAATGGATACATTTATTGACTACAATGGGATTTCAAATGCAGACGTGTGTGTGTGTGTGTTGGCATGTGGAGAGGTGTGAAGTTGTGGTGCAGTGTTCATGGGTCATGCATGATTCATTTAAAAGGCCCCTGGTGGTGTCCTCCATAAAGATCTGCATGGCTTGAGGGGAAGTCAGTCCACCTCACCTCGCCTGTGTCGGCCCCGAGGCTGAAGTGGCTACCTTTTAAAATGCCTCCCACCCATTCAAAGTGAAGCCTATGCTCTGTTACTGAATGCCTTCTAGTAACCGTTCTGCCATGTGTTCATCATTGATGTGGATGGTATAATTTTGCAGTTATAAGACCCTGTGACAGCCATGATAACTAATGTGTGTTCTTGCACCGCAGCAGTTCCAGATGATGGATGCAGTTCACCTTTATATACACGTGCCTGGACCTGTCATCTCATTCTTACTGAGTGAGGGGAATCGGACAGTGATGGAGGGGTTTTGGATGAATGCTGCATCAACAGTCTTCCCACTACTATGAGGTGAATTCAATAAACAGTTGCGTCACGTTAGGCAACACGTAGTATTTAAGCTCAAAATCCTGCTAAATGGACTAAATTAGCACGTCACAGTATTTAAATCAAGTCTTTGTCATTCTGTGTTAGTACATACACACCTTGCCTTGCCTAAAATACCTCATTATAACTGTAGGAAGCGAATTTATATTTCAAAGTTTGCTGAAGTGTAGTTCTTTTTTTAAAGGGTAGATTGTAGATTAGCTAGCATACTATGCCATCAGTATGCTAAGCTAGTAAGCTTGCTAAGCTAGCTTGCAAAACACAAGCTAAAAAAAATAAACAATGAGAAATGTTTACTTTCCTGATATGTAGCTGCAGAAATACTATTATATAACATAATTACATATACATGGTTGTACATTTATTAATTTAGCTGACAATGGGCTTTATGCCCAGCTGCACTACTTCCTGAACTTCAGCCAGCTCCTTGTTTCCTGTCTGCCATTATTGGTCAAATTGATTAATTCAGGTGTGCTTGACCTCAGTAGTCATGGCAACAATAATCAGACACACCTGAATTAATCAATTTGGCCAATAATGGCAGACAGGAAACAAGGAGCTGGCTGAAGTTCAGGAAGTAGTGCAGCTGGGCATAAAGCCAATTGCTATATATGTCAGAGGTTGCACGCCTCTGGAGCAACTAGGGATTAAGTGTCTTGCTCAGGGACACATTGAAGTCTCGCAACAGATTCGAACACGGGTCTCTCACACCAAAGGCATGTGTCTTATCCACTGCGCCATCAGTGGATAAGACACATCTCGGTGTTTTTTGGTTAAATGGCGATATGCGATATATATCTCGGTATGTTCTACCTTTTTCTATTTAGATAAAGAAAATCTTTATATTTAAAAAAAAAATATATATATATTTCACATTTTGCCCAATGATAGGCTATCCTAAAAACAATGTTGATATTGAAGGATATGGAAACAAATATAGTAATATATAATGTAATATAGGCTATGCAATATATTATGTGCAAAAAGATTTTGCTTTTAAATTGACTAAAGGCTAAACTAAAAATGAAAATAAAATCAATAACAAAAGCACAAACTAATTCTATTAGCCTGCATTTGATTACCCCATTATAATGGTCACTTCCATAAAAATATACTTGTAGGTATAAAATTCCACATATGGTGCATTTATTGTCTCCAAAAACCAATATTTTAGCAATATGTTTATTTTAGTCAGAATTATTGCATATTTATATACTATTCTATTGTGCTCCATCTGTTTGACGCGCATGCGCGCAACGGCGCTCGTTCACGGAAGCTTGAATTTTAGCGAAGATTCACTTGCAGAAGCTCGTTCTCTCTTGACAGTGAAATGGACATATTTTGTTTTACTTTCTAACATTTACAGATGGAAAATATACCTGTGAAATGTAAGTTGAGCACTGAGGAAAGCACAACATCTCAAACGCATTAAACAGCGCAAGTACCCTATTTATCTGTCAGTCAGCAACCGTAGCCTGACAGGACAAGCTGCTTTAAACTTGTTAACTATATCTTACCAGTTGTTTTGAAGCCCTTAATATACAAACTCGATATATCCCCCAGCCCTAGCTGACGCTTTTATCCAAAGCGACTTACAATTGCTATATATGTCAGAGGTCGCACGCCTCTGGAGCAACTAGAGGTTAAAGGGCATATTGCAGGTTAGAGGACCCAACGAGTAATGCATAAAAAAATAATGTAGGATCTAGATTTTCTTTAAAATATACTTATAAATATGCTACAGAATCTTCTGGAGTCGTTTTTGAGAGAAAATTTTAGTTTGGGCGTGGCGGGCGTGACGCAACGAGCGGGAGAGCGGTCGATTCAACACGCTGAGGAAATACTTGTATGACGGACCAAGCCATTGTAGTGAAGTTTTATTCTTCATCACCAATATTAACACGTAATGTTAATCTTCCCTAAGTTTAGAGGATATCTTCTCTAGCAACATAGAGGCACTATTCCGTTAAACAAATCTTCCCTGACTTATTCAGAGGATATCTTACAACTTCACTGACTTATTCAGAGGATCCCAAAATATTAACACGTAATGTCAATCTTCCCTGCCTGACAACAGAGGATACCTTATATCTTTAAAAGACAACTTTTAAAGGATAACTTTAGTTAATCAAACACTACAGCTTGTCTGATAACTCTCTGACGGCGCAAAGGCACAACTTTGGTACTGGTCTGGTTCTTTGAATAGAATAAAAACTGACCGAATCGTTGCTTGTATGAAAAGATTCAGTCTGGACCTCAGTCAAAAAAGTTCTTTTTGTTCTTGTTCTGGAACTCAGTCCGCTTTGTTGATCCTGTTCTGGAACTCAGGTAAGATTTCTCTGTTGAAATCTTTTGTTGCAGTTCTTGATTCAGGTAAGATTTCTCTATCCGGGTCACGGCACCATCTGTAGGAAACTTTTCTTCCACGCAACAGACCAGGAGACTTTTGAGGTATCTTTCATGCAGAAGTTCTTTATTGCATAGCTGTAGTCATCTCAAAATACGTTTAAGGGAGAATATTTCCTTACAAGTTATACATTTAGAGGGGAGGAGTTTACATTGAGGGGGGAGAAAACTGAAACAAAAGCATGCAAATGAAATGGAAACACACCCTCTCTGAGGCCATTACCAATCCAATTGACTCAGCATAACTAATCAAATGCTGATAGTGGCCAGGAACTCTGGTTCCAGAGAGCCATCCCAGAGCCATTAAAGACAAAAGGTGGAAGTCTCCCCTATTGCTAATCCAATCAACCTAAATGATTCAATCGAGACTCTTGCTGGAGACTTTATCAGTTTTTATACCATTGGAGTGGAAACCTAAATTAAACATTTGACAAATTTGTATTCCTCCACCATAAAGTTATGAGCCTCCTATGCTAAAGAGAGCTCTATTTAGGGCATGACTAAGTTACCTATGTCACACTATTTGATGCCATTGGTACAGTATACGACAGTGGCGGACCGTGCATTTTACACCTAGGCCTTCTGTCCTACCTGAATTAATAACTTTTAATAGTGTATCAGCGCAAAGCCTGTCAATAATAATTGTTTTTATTTTGCACCCACAGTTATTGGATTAATGCGGTGAGTTCGGGAAAGGCCGGTAGAGAGAAACGAGCGCGTGAGTTTGGCTGGTGCGTTTGTACAGTGGTTCTTGCGTTACGAATTATAAGTTCAGAAACGGAGTTTGAATGTTTGAAAAAATTAAGTTTCGATCATAAATTTATAAGAAAAATTAAGAAGAAAATCATATTCACCACGGGGAAAAAAGCATTACACTCACCAAAACTACAGATTATTTTTTACACAAAATCCATCCTTATTTCTTTCCTCAAGAAGACAATTACTGTTGTACAGGTTCTAACTGCGTTTCAGTTCCAACAATGTCGTGTCTGTCTCGTCATAGTTCTAGCATAAGTTTTAATTCTCTTTATGGCTGAATTAGGGATTTTTTTCTGCTGGGGGTCGAGGAGGGAAAGAAACATTAATTTTTGGGTTGAAAAACTATTACATCGACAGGAATATATATTTAGTTTACGCAGTTCGCAACAGATGCGGAAACTACCAGTAATAGTATGCGGTCTGTAAGCGCATCCAATCAAAGAACGAGAAAATACAGACATTATTAAATGCCAGCTAGATGGCCCCGCTGCAGTCAAAGCGAAATCTGATTGGCTGAATAAATCTGACGGATTATCTGATTGGTTAAAGAAATGGTTTCATTGCCATTCATTTTACACTACAGGTGCCCGCACTGACGATTCTGAAGGCCTCCAGGCAGATTTATTTGAACCTGACAACGCATGATGGCTGAAATTTGATTGGATACAAGCTCTAACATAAAAACACACTACTGGAAGCAGCGCAACCAAGAGAAAAGCTATGAAATTAAGAGAACAAACTATTTGGAATAATTTGATACTTATTCATGGAAAAAATATATTAAAGTGCAAGTCAGTGATTCTGATAGTGTTTAGGCCACTATAGAAGGCCTTGCTGGCCTTGACGGTCCACCACTGGTATACGACGATCAATATTCTTGCTTCGGCATCCCATGTTGAACTCCATCATATCGTCGGGATGATAATCATCTGAAGTGAACGCTACACACGACCGCGTTTTCCGAAGCCAATGCGGAAGAGAAATCCCATCTCTTCACCTGCACAAACCACACCAGGAACGAAAGATAGGCTATAGCACCATCCCTTTTCTTGTAATGGAAACTTGGACTCGAACTTGAAGTCCTGACAGGCTGGAGTTTTTTCAACCCCAACAAACACAATAATTTACCATGACGATGATAAATTAAAGGATTAGTTCACTTTTGAAAAAAACTTTTGCTGATAATTTACTCACCCCCATGTCATCCAAGATGTCCATGTCTTTCTTTCCTCAGTCGAAAAGAAATTAAGGTTTTTGATGAAAAAATTCCAGGATTTTTCTCCTTATAATGGACTTCCATGGGAACCAGGTCCAACCGAGGTCCAAACGACAGTTAATAACAGTTTCAGATGCAGCTTCAAATGTCTTTAAACGACACCAGATGATGAATAAGGGTCTTATCATGCGAAACGATCGGTTATTTCAGAACTTATTTCAAAAATGTAACTTTTCTAAGGACAAATGCTAGCCTTGCTCTATTCTGTGAGGCACGTTTGTAACGTCACGTAATACGTAATTACGTTCAAAAGGTCACGGGCGACGTAGCCAGAAGTACAGAGTCAGAGTGTTTACAAGTTGAACGCATAGGTTGAACGTGAAAACTAACAAAGCCGTTTACAAAAAAGGAATTAAAAGGTAAAACAACGATGTCGGACGATTTTGATTCTGTACTTCCGGCTACGTCGCCCGTGACCTTTTGAACGTAATTACGTATTACGTGACGTTGCAAACGTGCCTCACAGTATATTACAAGGCTAGCATTTGTCCTTAGAAAAGTTACATTTTTGGAATAAACTTTGAAATAACCGATCGTTTCGCATGATAAGACCCTTATTCATCGTCTGGTGTCGTTTAAAAACATTTGAAGCTGCATCTGAAACTGTTATTAACTGTCGTTTGGACCTCGGTTGGACCTGGTTCCCATTGAAGTCCATTATAAGGAGAAAAATCCTGGAATGTTTTCATCAAAAACCTTAATTTCTTTTCGACTGAGGAAAGAAAGACATGGACATCTTGGATGACATGGGGGTGAGTAAATTATCAGCAAAAGTTTTTTCAAAAGTGAACTAATCCTTTAAAATCCAAAAACTACCGAAAGCACACTGACTGACGAGTGCTCTCACTGAATACCAGCCTACTCTGCACTGAGCCGAGGCTGAGGCTCCCTAATGGCTCTTTCAGAATGCACGATTTTCAAAGTAGTCAGGTCGCTGCTCTTTTCACACTGCATGACTATCTTGGCCAGCATTCAGTCACTGCTGTGTTCACACTGGACGATGGATCGGCGACAGAAGGTTTCACACTGCATGACTTTAGAAAAATCGCCGACAGACTCTGTCTAGCACGCTGCACGCAAACTACATTTCACAACAAACACACGTGAGATATGAAAAGGAAACAACGCGCGACACCACACGTGCAAGACCGGAGTTCTCACGTGAGACTTTTTTTTTCGACCCGGTTGTGGTACACCTGGTGAAACAGACACGAGTGCTCCTGCCAAATTTCTACTAATTTTTCTTCCATTTATTGTGTCCAAATAGACCGAGAAGAAGCTTTTTTTGTTGAAACAATGCCATATCATGTTGATATGTGATCTAACTCCTCCCCGAACTCCCTGCTGCTCTGTATCTTGCTCTCTCACTGGCTGCCGGTGATCGCCGATGTAGTTTTCAGTCAAAACACTTTTCACACAGCAAGATTTTGAATCGCCGACAGGTCCAGATATTTAGCATGCCAAATATCTCACGGGCGTCGGCGACTCGTCGGTGATTCTCTCAGTTCGCGTCTTTGTTCATTCACACTGCGTGATTGTCACTCGCGTGAACGAGCGCCGATTTGCCTGTGATTTCGGGCATTTGTCGGCGATTTCTCAAAACCTGTCGGCGAGCCAAAATCGTGGCTAAAATCATGCAGTCTGAACTCGGCATAACGTGTCGTAAAATGACGATGTTGAAAAAACGTTTTTACGAGCAGTCCAAGAAACGCTCACTTTATCTACTAAATTAGTGCCCATTTGTTGTTTTAAAACATTTTAAATCCTGCATTAACATTTCACATGGTATTTTCATGCATATTTTCATAAAAAATTTTTTTAACTGCAATATGCTCTTTAAGTGTCCTGCTCAGGGTCTCACAGTGGATTCGAACCCGGGGCTCTCACACCAAAGGCATGTGTCTTATCCACTGCGTCATCATCACCACCATGGTTGTATAACATGGTTCAGACCACATGCATCATAAAGGAATTATGATTAATCAGGTTCTGAATATTGTACCCAAAGTTATTTGAGCCAATTAATGCACTCGAATCAAAGGGCGAACAAAATAGTTTATTTAACCAGATTTTGGCAAGTAGAATGTCAGTTCAGCTGCAGATCATGGTCAGTGTGAACGCGCTGCCCTCAGCCCTCATGTTTTGCAGCTTGTAAAGAGAATATTTATGGCCATTAATTAAAGTGTGTTCCTATAGATTTTACCTGCTTTATTTATGAGTACTTGCCACCCATTGTGATTAAGGGTGTTAATTTAGCTATGTGAGTATGCCAGTTTGAACACAACTGAATCACAAAATACATTACATAGCTTTAGTGGTGCTGTTTTGTTTTATAAATGGTCATTTAAAAGGTTGTTACTGAACCTTTTATTTAGTATACTGAATAATGAGAATTTGCTAGGTGCTGTTTCGCCTGTCGAGAGTGAGCAAGCATTGTTTTGCTGTTGCCACTATTCTCACAGATTCACACACACATGCACACACAGAGTCAGTGGGTTTGTCTGCAGTGATGCAATGGGTATAATCTTTTACAGGGTCATTATAAGGTTGCATGATGTACATGGACATATGTGCAATTCAAATGAATTACAGGGTCTGTAAAGACTTAATGGCATAAAAATTCATGCAACATTCACATGCAATATTCATGCTCAACGTGACTGCAGTAGAGTGGAAGAAAAAAAGTGGTCTTTTATAAAAGTGGTCTATATATATATATATATATATACGTATATATATATTGCTTTTCATTAAACTCATAAACCCCTGCAGTTCCATCACGAACCCTAGTCTGGGAAACCCTGACTTAATATAATATTTAATGCACTTCAAGTTGTTGTCAAAATATATTTTCTTTCTCTGTCTCTTTTTATATCAATATGGTACTATTGATCCTATCCTATTCCAGAGTTTGGTCAAAAGTATTCTTAAAAGTAATCAAAAGTAGTAATGGGAGGGTTGATAACGGAGCTACTATGCTCCGAAGCAGTTTTTAAAGCACTATTGTATCACAAATGTACCGATGCTTGTATTGAAATGATAATATCATGTGATGGATAGCGTTTGAAGCTTCGAACATCATGCAGCATCGCAAGTTTGGGACAGCAGGTTTGATCAAATTGCAAATCTGTTGCATAAAAAGGAAAATGATTTTCAAGCGGCATTTTTAAGTGATTTAACACTACACTTCCCTATAACATAAATTATATTGTTACTATAATTATGATCACATACTTGTATATTTTATATTATTGATCAATATGTGAATCCGTTGACCATGCTAGACATGACATAAGTTGTGGTCTCATTGGCAGATATTGATTTGTCAGATATATGGTGGAGAAAACAAGTGTGAAAGCCTCAAATGCTTCAGAAAGTCTCGGATTCCCATTACTATCAAAAAGTAGTCCGAAGACAAAATTGAGTAATCTAGATACATTTCTACTAAATGTTTGTCATGTAATTTGGAATCAGTAACTGACTTTTTCAATTTGTAAGTAATCCACCACCAGGACTGTAAAATTACAAATCTATTTAAATATATGACATATATGTTTCAATAGAAATTATTAAGTACACTTTAGTTTATCATAAATGCTTGTAGGTGTCATGAAGTCTAAGCGTTGGTGAATGGAGAATAAGGATGAATACAAAATAAACTTTATCACAATGGAAGCTAACCATAATCAAACTCAGGACATGCATTAACGAGGGATACACAAGTGAATTTATATACTCTACCTGCGTCCCAATTCGCATACTATCCGTCCTAAATAGTATTCGAAAATAGAATTAGTACGTCCCAAATCGTAGTATGTTGAAATGAGTGTTTCACAGATACCCGGATGGTCTACTTTTTCCGGTCAGAATCCGAAGTGTAGATCGATGCACACTCTAACGGCTGATATTGCCCACAAACCATTGCGCGTTGGACGCGCGAGTGCCCGCGGTTGTGTAGAGAGGTTTACTTAAAGAGCTTTGAGTGATTAATTATCAGTATCTAACCTGACGAAAATGAATTTATTCAATGTTGTCCACATTATATTGCATTTGCAGCAGCATTGTGAACTTTTGTAAAGACACGTTTAGCCATTACGTTTTAAATGCATCATTATATTCAAATTGCAAACACATGAGGAGAGCATGAAAGACCCACAACTGGCAGATGAACGTGCTCTCCAAAACGGTAGGAAATCAAATTAGATAGAATGGAGGATTTTAACTGTGACAAGATGATTGACAGGGTAGTTTACGGTGACAGGATGCACGCAGCACGCGACAGAGCTGTCCGTTAAAGATGACGTGATAGTATGTCCCAAAGCTTGCCTACTCTTTTGCTACACACTCAAAAGTATGTACTTTTTCCTCACAAAAAGAGTACATACTTTTAGGGCGTAGTATAAGTAAGCAAATTGGGACGCAGCAACTGACATACAAGGAGAACTAATTAGACCACAGCTGAACTAGAAGAATTATCAAACGAGTAACTATGGTGACAAACTAATGAACTAACTCAGATGATGAGGCTGTGAATCAAAGCAAAGACGAAACAAAGTCCAAACACAATAGAAACTTGACAGTTCAGTGTATGTGGCAGTAAACTTAAACCATATTTCACAATAAACGGTATTATGAAATTAGTATAATGATGTACTTAAGCCCCAAGTAATTGGGTCAAAAAGGCATTTAATATAAATGTATAGGCTACTATATAATACGTTCTAATTTAATTACAGTTAACATGCAAATAAGTGTCCTGAAAGCATTACATCCACTTCACACTTAAGAATATTATTTTGAACTATGTTATAAACTATTTTATACTATAATATAAAAGTATAATAAAGTGTATTTTTTTTCAGAAGGGAAGTCTGCTTCCCAAAAGTAGTTAAAGGTGCCATCTGGAACTAAAATTCAAAACATACTCCATTTTCCATACCACATGGGGGCAGTATACCTCCAAAAAGTGAGTTGTGCCACGGCCGCGCTCACGTGCACTCTCACGTCTTCAAACAACACAATTGAGCGCTCTTTTGCTCTCTTTTCTCACGCATGTTATTCAAATCATTTGACACGATAGTAAAAGGTTGGAAGACCGCAGTTTTACGTGGAGCATTTGGAGATTTTTAGAGATCAGAGACTCAATGAACAACATCTCAACACTAAATGATGAAGACGTCACATCGACGCCTGTATAAAACACAAGCGGTGCATTTCGACGATATGGAAAAATAAAACCCTGGGCTATTATTTGAAGTTTATGGTATTCGTTTTGTTCATATTACACTTTTATTGTTAGTTTGAATTAATTTGACAGACAGCATTGGCTGATGTTGATCAAGCTAGCGCCATTCAGAGCTGCCAACTCTTAACGAATTCACCGTGAGACACACGCTATTGACACTTAGCAAGCAGGTTAGTTAAGCTCTCAGATTCTGTCAATTTTTTTACGCAATTCAAAGAATAAATACCGTTTTGGCGCTTGTACATGTTACACCACAGATCCCTAGCGCACGTGAACCGATCGTCTCTACTAGCTAATGGAAAAAGAACACGAACACTGTTGAAAGATACTGTATGCTACAACTTGCCTGAATGTATTCCTCATGCATAATATCGAGCAGTCATTTTTTGAACTCTTACCTGAACTGAAATGTAGTAGTGGGCTGTATTTCCACACGACTGACATCAGGTTCAAGTACACACACAAGCCGGCGCGAGCGCGACTCACTCGTGTACAGCAGTTTGGCTGGTGGTAACGTTGCCTCCCCGCATACCGCCTCCCATGGCCCAAACTGGTATTACGACACGTGACGGGCCGGGGCTAGTAATTTAGCATGCTAATTTAGGTTTATATCTCGGCAGCAATATCACTTGACAGTTTTTTAATGACATCATTGCACTTATTTCTTCTCATTCTTTTGATGCGTGTAGCTCATTTTCCGGATATTTTTACCTCAATTATTACATATGGCACCTTTAAATGTGAATGTAATTTAAATTTGAAATGTTAGTCAACACACAAGATAACTAGTTTCAAGACTTTAGTAAAGAAACCAAAATGCATGAGATCGCAGGAGAATACACAGGAGTATAAACAAGCTGTAACACGTACAAGATAAAGATGATAATCAACAAAGACAACCGAACTCAGGGTTATATATACCAAGACAAACACATGGTTTAATAATAGGTAACCATAACAAACAAGGACCGAATAAGTAACCAGGGGGCTAAGCTGCAAAGAAGCACGAGAAACAGAAACGAACAGACAACTAAACTATAAATTATGCACAATTACATGCTTAACCCTAAACCAAACCCTAAGTACATGTTGTTAATTAATATTACACAGTACATACATTTATAATTACAGTGAAACGAGGACATCTTAAAATAAAATGTAACCTTATTTTTTAAAGTTATTAGTGTGATAAGTACATTATGATAACTTTGCTTGTTGCATATGTGCACCATTTCAGTCATAAACAAATTATAAACGTAAGCTAGATTATGTTTATTACATGTCTAGTGATGTAAGTTTATGCTGAAATATAATTAAATAATGGTGTGTATTTTAAAAAGCATCTATTGCGTGTCATTATGTGTGGTGAGTTGGTTCATGATTTATGTTTCATGCTGCAGAACTTCCATTAAGGGGACATATTGAGCATTGATGCTCCCTGGTTTTCACTGTGTATTGTGGGACTTTTTAGGGAGCGAACATTTTGGTGCACTGGATAGTTTTGCAATTGAGACCGTCCTTAAAATTTCCGACTCCCTGATCGGTGCACGATGTACACTCACCTAAAGGATTATTAGGAACACCTGTTCAATTTCTCATTAATACAATTATCTAATCAACCAATCACATGCCAGTTGCTTCAATGCATTTAGGGGTGTGGTCCTGACAATCTCCTGAACTCCAAACTGAATGTCAGAATGGGAAAGAAATAAGGGGGTAACGGTACATGTATTCCTATTGAACATTTTTGGTTTGAGGCTTCCGGTTCGGTACGCATACAAACCGAACGATTCCTTGGACCATTTTTCCTGTCGACAAAATTTGCGCTGGCCACCACAAGGTTGGCGCAACATCAATGGCAAGCGTAATGAAAGCGTAACGAAACTGCGCTACTAATTATGTGCTTCACGGATCGTTTGTCAGTTCAGCAGCAACATCTGTGCAGCGCGAGGCGATCTTGAGCCGAGCGCCAAGATATCCAGTAAAGGAAACAATTGAATTTTCCACTAAAGTAATAACATCACTGCGAGATCTAGTGAGAAGCATTAACATTTCTCCGTTATTAACCGTAGATCTCGATTAGATCAAACAGTACTGACGTGGAAACCAGGAGAAACATTGTGCCGTGAATGAACTAGTAATACTTTACGTTCACAGACCAACAACATTCACCATGGATTTAATATAGTAACACTAACTGTAACCAGTTTGGCTGGAATAGTGAAATGCTTTCAAGTACTTCACACATATTTTTCCAGCACTTCAAAACTCAAATATTATGTAAATAAATATATATTTAAATGTTATTTTTAATGGGATGACCAAAACATTATTTGTTCATCCTTCAAAGATGACTCCCATTTATAAACCTGAACGTTTCAAGATGTAGGAAAACATCAAACTTATTTAAAAATATATATTTTTTTCTTTTAAGAAATAGGAAATTTCTCTGGCATTTCTTTCTTTATGCTGTATCGAAAACGTTCCGAACCGTGACTTTAAAACCGAGGCACGTACCGAACCATGATTTTTGTGTACCATTACACCCCTAAAAAGAAAGGTCATTTAAGCAATTTTGACAAGAGGTCCTCGCTGCAGTCTGTAGCACGATGACGTAGCTGGATGGTCCAATACGTAGTGGATGGAGGTGTGTTTCGGTGACGTCATGTACGCATGCGCAGTGCCGATCTCTGGATTATAATTCACATGCATTGGTTTTAAGTGATATGTAAGCTCAATATTGTACTGAGATGATGTTCAAAACTGTGTAGTATAGTACTGTTAAATAATTACAAGTAATTATTGATTAATAAGTCATTATTTACATAAATGGGATGCTTATCCGAGATTCACTCTACATAGGCTGCATGCAAAGTTATTTTACATTTTAAATCACGTTTTTAAACCTACATTTGATAGATTAATAGCATTTGCACCGGAAGTATTTTTTTAATGCGTGTATATAGAACATTTTAAAATAAAGCAATTTTATTTTATTCATATTTGCCTTTGAGTGGAAGCAAAAAATGTCAAAGTAGTCAAATTGTCTCCGTAATTTTAAAGGTACAACTGTAAACATCTTAAAATACCAGTAAACATTCAAAGGAAAATGCTTAAATAATAACAGCATCAGGAAATTAAATCTTGTCAGATGTAGGGGAAAAAAACGAAATAAAAGCTATAAGGTTCCTCTTAATTTGCTGTTCAGTGAGACATGTCTGGAAGCTTGTTTTCGCCACATGAGTGAGAAATATAAAAGGTAATTGCGACTTTTTATTTCACTAGTCAGACTTTTTATCTTTTTATTGTCCCAAATGTGTGTTATCAAGTCAGATTTGCGTGATATAAAGTCGCAATTGCGTGTTATTAAGTCAGAATTATGAGATATAAACTAGCAATTGCGAGGCTACTTGAAATTCTGACTTTATAATACGCAAATTGGGAGATATAAAGTCGCAATTGCGTGTTATAAAGTCAGAATTGTGAGATATTGAACTATTCTGAGGTTAAAAAATAAGTAGCCAATTTTTTTTCCCTTAGAATTTGACTTTATAACTCGCAATGGGAGATATAAACTCGCATTAGACTTTATTTCACGGAATTCTGTCTTTATAACATGCGATTGAGGCTTTCTTTCACGCAATTCTGATATCTCACAATTCTGAGAAATAAAGTATATGCGAAATATATACTCGCCATTGTAAGGAAAAAGTCGCAATTATTATTTAAAAAAAAAAATGAAAAGAGCTTCCATAGCCTACTCGTCGTGACCATTTATATTTAAATGTATTCTTGGAAGATCAATGTGCGATTGTTCACCAACTCTCTACTCTCTACAATATAACTATCAATTTTTAATGTGCATGTGCCATCAGCGTTTATCACAGGATCGCGTTTAAAGTCTGTTTAGAGAGAACGGTGTCTCCCATAATTTAATAACAAAATGATAATTTCGACAGAAGTGAATCAAAACTAACTTTAGCAGGAAAATAACATTATTCACGAACCGCTTTAAAGCCCAATTAATCTCTGTTACATTAAATTATATGTAAAGCTGCTTTGAAACAATCTAAATTGTTAAAAGCAGTATATTACGTTACAGTGTCCACTACGTATTGGACCATCCAGCTATGTGATCGTGCTACAGGCTGCAGCGAAGGGTGTCTCAATTTTGATCATGGCATGGTTGTTGGTGCCAGACGGGCCGGTCTGAGTATTTCACAATCTGCTCAGTTACTGGGATTTTCACACACATCATTTACAAATTATGTGTGTGAAAATGTTGCCTGGTCTGATCATTTAAAATGTTGCCTGGTCTGATGAGTCTCAATTTCTGTTGAGACATTCAGATGGTAGAGTCATAATTTGGCGTAAACAGAATAAGAACATGGATCTATCATGCCTTGTTACCACTGTGCAGGCTGCTGGATTAGGATTAGGCATTGTTTAAATGCAATGGCCTACCTGAGCATTGTTTCTGACCATGTCCATCCCTTTATGGCCAGCATATACCCATCCTCTGATGGCTACTTCCAGCAGGATAATGCACCATGTAACAAAGCTTGAATAATTTCTAATTGGTTTCTTGAACATAACAATGAGTTCACTGTACTAAAATGGCCCCCACAGTCACCAGATCTCAACCCAAAAGAGCATTGTTTTGTTGGTATGTGGTGGAACGGGAGCTTCGTAGAATGCCACGTAGAATTGAGGCAGTTCTGAAGGCGAAAGGGGGTCAAACACAGTATTAGTATGGTGTTCCCAATAATCCTTTAGGTGAGTGTAGTAGTTCATGTCTATCTAACACAGTCACATAACTGACGTCTTGGGACGTCTTTTGACCATACGTCAACATCCGCCTTTTTAGGGTACCCTTAAACGTTGGTTACTTGACGATCCCGGGCCGTCACACAACTGACGCTTTACCTTTAACGTCGGTTAGGTGACGTAGGTTTAGGTCTGGGGTAGGTTTAGGATCCGATAACGGCATCTAACCTACGTTTAAGGGTACCCTAAAAAGGCGGATGTTGACGTATGGTCAAAAGACGTCCCAAGACGTCAGTTATATGACGTCTTGGGATGAGACTGCGCTGGTCTATCCTGAACTGCTGTATGTTATACCAACACAGTCTCATGAAGATGCGTATCTATACCACGAGTGTCATTTCTCGTGGCATTTATACGCCAAAACTGTTTTTTTTTTTGTGTATATGGTACGCACTAAAAAACCCTGGGTTAGGTTTAGGGGGGAGCGGGGTGGGGAGTTCGTGCGTATTATACGCAAAAAAGTGTGTATCATATGTACGCGAAAATCGCGTGCCAAATACACGCAAAAACTGTTTTTGCCGTATAAATGCCACGAGAAATGACATTCGTGCCATAGATACGAACTTTCATGAGATCGGCTGGTTATACTGTATACTTGCGACTCAGGAAGAACCTGGATGCATTTCTGCAAGGAACTGTTCTTAATTTTCAGTATTTCTGGTTGCAGTTTTAAGGAATGGCCTTTTACTTCAGGACTTCAAAATGTTCCTACAAAAAAGTATTTTAAATCTCATAGAGAGACATTTAGGGTGTTTTTTGGATTTGGACATAATTGTCATCCTGAATATGCCTCAGCTCCCTACTGCATAATTTATTTGCCAGGACTCCTTCCTTCCTTGATCTATTTATAAACACCAGTCTTTGTTCATCACTCAACTCTCTTGTGCACACACACACACATACATGCATGCACTGTGTGTCTTTCTCTAAGACATCCAACCTTTCTTTCTTTCTATAAAAATCATAGGCTGTAATTACCTGTAATCACTAGAGTGCAACAGTGCCCACCCACTTTTTCAGGGGCCTTGGTTCCCATTCATTTTACACATAGGTATTTTTAAAAGTCTTAATTAAAAGATTATAAGCCACACACTTTTAATTGTAGCAAAAACGTATTTGAAAATCAGACAAAAAGACAAAGGTTCAGGACTTACAGGTTTAGGTTTATATAAAAACAACATATTTAATGAAATGTGTGTATGTCTGTGTTTTTGTGTGTGTGTGCGTGTGTTTGTGTGTGTAAATGTTCAAATATTTCAAGTAAAGTCACCTTTATTTATAGAATAACAGCACCTTTAGTGCTTTATAGAAAACAGTTTGTTTCAAAGTAGTCTTGAAGTGATAAACAGGAAAATAACGATTCAATGATACAAACAGAATTAAACTCTGCTGTAAAGCAGCTCTAAAAATATAGTAAAAATAGTGAAATGAGTTCAATTCAGCTATAAACCAGCTCTACAGAAAACGTCTCGGTTACTGATGTAACCCTCGTTCACTGAAGGAGGGAACGGGAGACGTGACGTAGAACATGAGCGACTGAAAGGGAACAGTGATGTCATCACTCAGCGCAGTTCAGTTCTCATCCAATAATTGCAGTGCAGTCAAATCTATAATATTGCTAAATACCAGTGTTGTGCAAGTTACTTCCAAACTGTAATACATTAGGTATTACTTGTTACTGTTATTTAAAAGTAATTCATTACCTTACAATATTACTGTCCCAGAATTGTAATGGGTTACATTACTCATGTATTACTTTTGAGTTACTTTCACCAAAATAACTAGGTAAAACTTAACTTTTGGGCTGTAACGATATGCAATATGAAACCGAAATCGCGATTCGCCACACGACTCAGATCAACGAACCTACAGAATCGCGACACACCTCTTCCAAGTCCAGCGTTATTCTCCTTACCGTCCAGATCCAATGCTGACTTATCTTTAAATTAGGCTATTAGTATTATTTGAAGTTAACATTTGAAGTTAACCACAAAACTAGTTGAGGATAAATTATTTAAAATTGGGGAAGTCCAGCATTATGGACATGACATTTGCAGTCAAAACTTGAAATAAAAATTCTCAGAAAATACATGTATTGAAACATATATAGGCTACTTCCTTAAAGGACTCCAGACATTAGACAAATATCAGTCTATGTTTTATTTTTAATATTAGGGAAAAGACACACATTCATGCGTAACAAAAAAATAGGAGGTAAAATATATTTTTTGTAATTCTGTTAATTACACTGCGCAAATCGGATGAGGAAGGGTTGGCTCTCCAGTCTCCATAGAACTTAAAATATTCATTTTATTTCAGTTTTTGTGTTCGTTTATGAGGAAAAAACAATGTTACAGACGCGACCGCTCTGAACTGGCACTAAAAGACTGCTTTAAAACGTTCACATAGTCTGTTGCCTTTAAGAAGTAAAAGCAGACAATACACTGTAATACAACTGTAATACAAGCCTCACTGAACATGTAACGAGTAAAATATTACTGAAAATTGATTAGTAATGCCTTACACTACTGCGTTACAGCAAAAAGTAATATGTTACTGTAATGTATTACTTTTGTAATGCGTTACTCCCAACACTGCTAAATACTAAACAAGCCAGAGAGGCAACAGTGGCAAGGAACTCAAACTTTATCAAGTGACAGAAATGGAGAAAAAAAAAAAAAGTTTTCCTCCGGTCAACAAATCAACACAGTGTCATTATGATTCAGGCTGCATCACAGTCAAAAGTCAGAATGTGGATCTGTAGCATTTAAAGTATATCAGCATATTTAAGTAGTCTCAGGGCGTCATCCGCAGTGCTTCATAGGAGTGGACAGGCACTACAGAGCTCTTTTTTTTTGCGGCATGATTTGCATAACGTGATTGGTGGTACATATCTTTGCAGAATCATGGGTAATGCAGTTTTAGTTAGACTTTATTTTTCAGTATCCTTGTTACACGTTACATGAAGTTACTCTAATAAATCTATAAATTTTGCATAATTACTGTACGCAACTAACCGTAAACCAACCCATATTCCTCATTCTAACCCTATAGACATGTAGTTAATTAGTATTACTAAGTACGTATTACATTGTAATACGGACACCTTAAAATAAAGTGTAACCATAGTTTTTCACCAGGAATTAACTGTCTATTATTAATGGCTATTAAACAACAGATTCAACAGCTGCATTAGAGAAGAAAGCGTTGTCACCATGTCAAAGAGGCTCTGTTTGTCAGCCCCATTTCCAAAACTTATTTGTTTGACCTCATTTCATACTAAATTTTCACACTAAAAGCCAAAAACTAAAAATTTTAATTCATGACGAGTCAGAAAAAGGATCAAACTGGTTTGGAATTTACGCAATAATTCATATTTAGATCTGAGTACTAGAGCTTATGTTTATAGTAAGGTAGTCAGTGTCTAATAGTATTTATACCATGGTCTGGGTGAATACTCGATTCTGATTGGCTGCAGGGTGTCCGTTAAAAAGTGATAGAGGACACCTAGTAAAGTAGTTCTGGTGAAACTGCCTGTTTACCATTCGAAATGAATAAATAAATGCGCTGCCTACAACAGCTGTGAGTAACCATAGCAACAGGCAGTCAAACGTCAAAGTATCCGTTAACAATTTGCTCTATCAAAACAAACATCTAACGTTAGTTAGATATTACATAGCCTACTAATACAACAATGAGCGGCGACTTCGTTATTTCTTTTAACATTTATGGAGAATATGACAACTTTGACGACTGGGATGCTGCTGAAGAAATAAAAATGTAAATGAAACGGAGAAACGTCGCAAAGAAAATTACACCGCTGCTGCTCTGAATGAGACCCTGCGGGAGTTTTACGCAGCAGTCCAGACAACCAAGGCAGGAGGAGAGTACAGCGTTTCAAGCCTAAGAAGCCTGTTTGATTAATTATTTTATGTGTAATTAAAAAAATAATAATAACTATGCCTACCTTTGTGTTTCATGAAAAACAAAAAATGCATTTTTGAACCTGAAGGGTTCTACAAGCTGAGCGGACTATAAATATCTCCGGTTGCTAAATAAACCAGGCGAGTTATTATTTGTAAAAACTTGATTTAGCCTAATTAAAATATAAACTAGCAGCTAATGTTTTTAAAATGTTTTATTTGGCAAGTGACCATGGTATAAGCGGGTTAATGCCCTTCGAGGTGTCCATTGTCAGGTTTTAATGGACTTCGGCGGAGGCAACCGTCCTCCGCTGCACGTCGGCCGGTTCACGCCTCGCCGTCGTCCATTAAAACCTGACAATGGACACCTCGTCGGGCATTAACCCTTACACATTTCCCAAAGTCTAAACAGTGCCAATCACAAAACACTGGGGCAGCTAACCAATCACAGCACATTTCGTATTTCGTGAAAGAGGTGCTGTAATAATGTAAAATATGTGTACTTTTAACTTTTTAGTTGCATCCTTGATTACACTGTAAATAATAAGGCAAATTCAACTTTAGACAAATGTAGACTTTAGACACATGTAGAAAACATCTTTTTAAAGCCCCACTATGAGTCAGTGACGTGCTGTGTAGAGTTTTGGTTTATGTATGCCAGTTCATTGCTGCTAGATTATATGCATGCCTGGTTTTTTCTTACTGTAACTTTCAATCTGCCTCTGTACTTTATCTTTTTTTCCCCTCTGTTTGTAGGTTTGTTTCCTATTCATTTTCCAGTTTATGATGTATACATGCATTGTTAATGCTCTAAGCCTGCCTATCCTCTACTACAGTTAAAATATTACAGAGGTCTTCTGTTGAGGGGTGATATAACTCTCGGGGAAACCTATAATATCTCACAATACTGATTTTTTTTTTTTTTATAATTGTGAGATCGCAATTACAGTTAAAAAAACTGAGATAGAAAGTCACAATTATACCTTTTCATTTTTTTTTTATTTCATGGTGGAAACAAGCTTCTGTAGAATCCTAATCAGATCATTCAACGAACGATGGTCTTCATGCTTTCAGAGCCTAAATAAACTAAACATCGGTGTAGTGCCAACAGTGGCACCTCTTCAAACAAAGTGTGACTAAGATAGCTGAGAAAATGGGACACATTGGATTGTGACCAGCCTTCTAGATTTAGAAAAAGTCAATGTTATAAACACGATTCACAATATACAAAATATTGCATCACAATAAATGCCTGTATTATCAAAAGGCTAATGCTATATCATAAATTGACTTGGACGATATTTAAACTAATGTAAAGCTGCGGTCCGTAGCTTTTTGGGGGTTAAAAATGATCCAAAATACATATTTGTGAAAATGCATAATCAGCCAGTGTTCAAAACTATCTGCTTGCCTCAAATTGATTCAAAATGGTAAGCTTGTAATAATGTTTTTAATTCCAGTGGTACTGGTGGATTTCCCCAGGAGATTCAAGCATTTCTTTGCGTAATTGCGTCACATCTGTACACAAAGAATAGTATCGGCTAGTATATGCTAAATTGGATGTGAGGATGCTGGAGGTGGAAATGTATAGCCTTTTCTCACAGCCCTTGATATAATTAACCTTATCCATTTGATGGTGGATCCAGAAAGTTTCAAATGACAATCACCAGTGACAACAGATTCAACCGCTGTAAAATGTAAAAGACTTCGTTCGGAGTGGCTACAGAAAAAAGTGACTGCAACAGGACCCATGCGAAAACAAGGGTACATATCAGAAGGAAATTACATGTAGTCACGCAATGCTGACGTTGTAAACATCAACAATTTAAGAACAAAGTATAATTTGCTCAGTTTTGCATGATATCATAACTTATAAGCGATTGTTAGATTTAATCAGCGCGATTTACTGCAATTTCAGAACCAGAACAAAAGTGGATGTTTTTTACTAGTTCAGATGACATTTTCCGGTGAAAATTATTATGTTGGTCATACTTCCAAAAAGAATAATCTGTGATTCTGAATGCCAGAATGCTGTGCGACTGACAGCCTCACAGTCTCCTCAAACATTGTGTTCATCCCCACTGTGCCGGAGGGTGTTGTACAACTCGCGTAAAGTTAATAATTCCGCGAATGACTGCAATTGCAGATTTCGAAAAGAGATGGCGACAAAGAGGGAAAATGCCTGACTGCAGCTTTAAGGAATGCTTTTTTTATATTAGTGTTTTTATATCTTCCTTGGAATCTCAACCTATGACGTTTCTGTCGCTGGCCTACGGAATCAATAAAACAGGAAAATTGTATGAGCTCACATGATGAGTTTAATTATTGATGGATTACATTGAATTAAGTGTCAGGGTAAGACACGGATACACACTGCCATGTGGATTTAGGCATCAGTGAATCAGTGAGTGAAAATCACATTTCGAACTGATCTCCCAAATACACATGCACAAATCCTTGCCAATATCTAAACAGCACAGTTAGCAGTTTTTTTTTTCCTTAGCAACAGATAACACATAATTTAAGGTCAGGGTACCTGCAAGAGTGGAATGAAAGATTCAATATGCCCTTGACATCCTCCAGGGGTGCATTCAGGACAGGCTCAATTTCTCTTTCTGTCTTTTCTTTTAAATCGTTGCTCCTCTTCCTCCCTGGCTGCTCATAAATCAGCAGTTCTCGCTGCATTGCCAATAACAGAGTTGCAGACTGTGGTTATAGCAAAAGGTGAAGTCAGTCTGTTCTGCAGTGACTATCATACCTGTATTGTGAAGACATGTACAGACTTTATTGTAACATAGACATAATAACAAACTCATATGCAAACCCAAACTCACAAAATGTGCTTAAATGTATTTGGATTTTAGCATTAATATAACAACTGCCATTGAATAAAAAAAATGTAAATATTTTAGAGTGTTTGTTATTCATGTTTAAGTTAATAAGAAGATATGAATGTAGACATTTTTTTAAAATACCCCCCCCCCCCCCCATACTTCCTGCCAAGTATTTGTAAGGTTACAGTCAACTCAAGTTCTTCAAGATCAAACTCATGTCTTCATGGAGCTTGCTTTGTGCTCTGGGGAACAGTCATGCTGGAATATAAAAGAGCCTTCCTCAAACTGTGCCCACAAAGTTGGAAGCATAGCATTGGCATTGTCCAAAATATCTTGGTATGTTGTTGAAGCAATAATATTTTCCTTCACCAGAAGTAAGGGGCTTAGCTCAAACCCCTTAAAAAAATCTCATACTATTATCGCTCGTCTACCAAACTTTACTGTTGGCACAATGCAGTCAAGATGGATAATGCATGGTATCTGCCAAACCCAGACTCTCACATCAAACTGCCAAACGGTGAAGCATGATGATTCATCACTCCACAGAACACGTTTCCACAGAGTCCAGTGGTGCCTTACTTACACCAATTCATCCAACTCTTGGCATTGATGTGAGGCTTGCATGCAGCTGGTCAGCAATAGAAACCCATTGCTGCACTCTTAGAAAAAAGGGTTCATTGGGGTTCTATACATGCTATAAAAGGTTCTATAATGACAAGAAAAAACCATTTTGCCACAAAGGTTCTTTATAGGCTATTATTTACATTATTCTGAAACATTTTGTAGTTAGAATTAAATTATTGTTTATTAAACTGTTGTACACTGTCAGAAAAAAAGGTACGAAAGCTGTCACTGGGGCGGTACCTTTTCAAAAGGTACACTTTTGTACCTAAAGGGTGCACATTGGTACCTTCATGGTACACTTTTGTATCTAAAGGGTGCATATTGGTACCTTCATGGTACACTTTTGTACCTAAAGGGTGCACATTGGTACCATCATGGTACACTATTGTACCTAAAGGGTGCATATTGGTACCTTCATGGTACACTTTTGTATCTAAAGGGTGCATATTGGTACCTTCATGGTACACTTTTGTACCTAAAGGGTGCATATTGGTACCTTCATGGTACACTTTTTTATCTAAAGGGTGCATATTGGTACCTTCATGGTACACTTTTGTACCTAAAGGGTGCATATTGGTACCTTCATGGTACACTTTTGTATCTAAAGGGTGCATATTGGTACCTTCATGGTACACTTTTGTATCTAAAGGGTGCATATTGGTACCTTCATGGTAAACTTTTGTATCTAAAGGGTGCATATTGGTACCTTCATGGTAAACGTTTGTATCTAAAGGGTGCATATTGGTACCTTCATGGTACACTTTTGTACCTAAAGGGTGCATATTGGTACCTTCATGGTAGACTTTTGTACCTAAAGGGTGCATATTGGTACCTTCATGGTACACTTTTGTATCTAAAGGGTGCACATTGGTACCTTCATGGTACACTTTTGTACCTAAAGGGTGCATATTGGCACCTTCATGGTACACTTTTGTATCTAAAGGGTGCATATTGGTACCTTCATGGTACACTTTTGTACCTAAAGGGTGCATATTGGTACCTTCATGGTACACTTTTGTCATGGTACACCACCTCGAAGGGTCCTAGATAAGATACTTACTGTATTCATCGTCTGGTGTCGTTTAAAGCCCTTTGAAGCTGCACTGAAACAAACTCTCATTTGGACCTTGAACCGCTTGGTTCCCATTGAAGTCCATTATATGGAGAAAATCCTGGAATGTTTTCATCAAAAACCTTAATTTCTTTTCGACTGAAGAAAGAAAGACGTGGACATCTTGGATGACATGGGGGTGAATAAATTATCAGCAAAAGTTTTTTTTTAAAAGTGAACTACTCCTTTATATCACATTTTAATCATGCTGATTTTTAGAGGAGAAAAACTGAAATGGCACTCTTCGATTAACTACATAAAATGATATAAATATATACATTTAACCCCCATATATTGAATTTTGTGATCATCCACAGGCATTTATAAATACATTTTAGGGTCACTTGATGTTTGTCAATAATATGAAATATTTAATCCAGGGAGGATAAAACAAATGATAATGAATGAACCCAAAAGGTTCCATATAGAACCTTTTTCCTGGTTACAAAGAAAAGGGGTTCTTATTATTGAACCCTTAAAAAGGGGACCTTTTAAGGTTCTATATAGAACATTTTCTTCTAAGAGTGCGATATTAATCCCAGTTGAAGTTTGGAACTCTTCATCTACACTGTTAACAATTTTCTTGTATTTTTACAGTACAGTACTGGCAGCAAGGTTGCCAGCAAGGTACTGTATTTTTGATTTACAGTAACTGTACTGTAATTCAATTTACAGTACACACGACCAGTACTGTAAACTACTAAACAGTATTGTACTGTATTTTTACTGTATTTTGTCATTTTTGTCTGCTTCTGTTGTAATAAATACAGTATTTTACTGTAATTTCTATATTGATACATTATTGCAAAACATTGTAAGTTTCAAATTACTAATGATATTATAACTATATAATATGTAGTTATTACAGTATATAAATATATAGGTAATAATATTATAATGCAACTTCAGATTAACTGCAAATCAAAAGACAATCCAAACAATGTGCTGGTCAATCTATAGGTAATAATATTATAACGCAACTTCAGATTAACTGCAAATCAAAAGACAATCCAAACAATGTTCTGGTCAAAAAACATTTTTATTGATCAATTGCACTACTAACCATGTATTGTGAACGCATTTAAAGGGATAGTTCACTTTGAACATTTATTTTTAATGTGTTTTAGCTTACCTCAAGGGCATCTAAGATGTAGGTGTCTTTGTTTCCACAGTATTTTCAATTTTGATATTTTTAGGTTAAACCGTTTGTCTGTCAGTCATATAATGAAGGTCTATGGTCACCACATCAAAGAGCATGCACAGAGAAGTCCAAATTCAATATGATTTAATGACTCGTAAATGTAAGTACACATCGATGGGCTAAGACACAAAACGAGCGGTTTGTGTGAGAAAACGAACAGTATTTATATAGTTTTTTACCTCTTGTAACCACAGCCATGTCCAGGCTATCTGAGGGCGCGGGCGCTTCAGTTTGCGCGAGCGTTGTAAAGTGCCAGAAGTGATCTCTCACGCGGTTGTGAAAAAAATTCAACGTTGTCTGTTGATATATGTCAAAATCGTCTTCTATTGCGATTTCCTGTATATCTAAATGTGTTTAGATCTTCACAGTAAAAGGTAACACTTCTGAAATCTCTGTGTAAACAATGAGTGACGTATACACGTGAGAGATCACTTCCGGCACATGCTGGCACACTTGCGCACACCAAAGCGCCCTCGCGCTCAGATCACTTGGACGTGGCTGTGATTACAATAGGGCTGCAACTAACGATTATTTTGATAATCGATTAATCGGACGATTATTTTTCCGATTAATCGATTAATCGGATAAAAAATTTATTTCATTTTTTTGTTTATTATAACTAAATAAAACCCTAAAACCCTAAAAACCACACTCTTTTGTGTGTTAAACAATCTTCTTAATACAGACAACTTCATTATATAGAAAAACAACAAATAAAAAAAATATATATGACTATAACCTATGACAAAAATGCTATTGTAAACTAGATTAGTGGATAACTCAGAAAAACTTAGCCTAGAAAAATCACAAGTGCACAATAATTTTATAAAATCTGAACATTTAGTGAAAAAAACATTCCTTAGTGGGGAAAAAATAAGAGACAATAAGTGTAGCACTATCTCTGGTAAAACGTTACACATTGCTCTTTGTATTGTTATACATTCATGAAAAACATCGTAAAAATCAGATGCACAGCTGTTTAGTGAGGAAGCAATATTGACTGTGTATTATACAGTATCTTTGCAATAGTTTATTCAGCCTTTTCTTTTAACAGTTTTAAATTTCATTTAGGCTACTGTGCACGTGAAGAACAATTATAGTGCGCCGACTCTACTCTAGTGTTGTGATCTAACAGACACAGAAAGTGATTAAGTTATAGCAATAAAAGTCTAGCAAGATAGTCATTATATTACGAAACCATAGACCTTTATCTACGGATCAATTATAATAATAACATTGAATCATCTTGTAAAGAGTTTCATCATGTTAACTGCTGTAACGCGACGCGCTGTTTGAACACCGAATAGAGAATGACTGACAGCCGCAGTGGAGGGAAAAACTTACGTTAACTTGAATTTAATGACTTAAATATACATTTCTATCTCACATTATACTACAGTATGGCTTCATAAAGTATACACGATTAACGCAGGTCACCTATTTTGGTTTCAAAACGGCGAATTTGCCGAAAGGTGAATGATTTTCGTGTATGCTGCATATTGATAGCGGTTTCCTGATGCCCGCAAATTAGTTCAAACTCACGGAATCAAGAGTGCGCATGCGAGACAGAAGATAATGTGCTCCAAACCGTCCGTGTTGCGCACAGACCGGCGAGGGAGAGAGACTGCGTGTGTGCCTCATGAAGCGCATGTAAGAAGCGCATGTAAGAAGCGCATGTAGCATGTAAACAATCCTCGTGACGTAATCAGACCAACTAATCGATAATGACATTCGTTGACAACGATTTTCCTAATCGATTATAATCGATTTTATCGATTAGTTGTTGCAGCCCTAGATTACAAGGGGTAAAAACAAGATAAATACTGTTTGTTTTCTCACACAAACCGCTCGTTTCGTGTCTTAGGGCCATCAATGTGTACTTACATTTACAACTTCTCTGTGCATGCTCTTTGAGGTGGACCCCATTTACCTCCATTATATGACTGACAGACAAGAACGGTTTGATCTAAAAATATCAAAATTGAAAATACTGCGGAAACAAAGACACCTACATCTTGGATGCCTTTCAGGTAAGCTAAATCATACCAAAAGCCGGACATACTTAAAAACTTGGCTGGGAATTTGAGGTGGAACTGGAACCTTGGACCGATGACCAAAACTGAAAAAGACATGACACACAAAAACACATATGACAAAATCTGTTAGCCACAGCACCAAAGATGAGCAGACAGACAGTGAAAGAGAGAGAATTCTGTAGAAATAACAAAAACAGCCACAAAAAAAGTAATCTTTAGATTTTAAAGGATTAGTTCACTTTTGAGAAAACTTTTGCTGATAATTTACTCACCCCCATGTCATCCAAGATGTCCATGTCTTTCTTTCCTCAGTCGAAAAGAAATGAAGGTTTTTGATGAAAACATTCCAGGATTTTTCTCCATATAATGGACTTACATGGGAACCAGACGGTCCGAGGTCCAAACGACAGTTAATAACAGTTTCAGTGCAGCTTCAAATGTCTTTAAACGACACCAGACAATGAATAAGGGTCTTATCATGCGAACCGATCGGTTATTTCAAAACTTATTCCAAAAATGTAACTTTTCTAAGGACAAATGCTAGCCTTGCTATATTCTGTGAGGCACGTTTGCAACGTCACGTAATACGTAATTACGTTCAAAAGGTCACGGGCGACGTAGCCGGAAGTACCGGTGTCGTTTAAAGACATTTGAAGCTGCACTGAAACTGTTATTAACTATTGTTTGGACCTCGGACCGTCTGGTCCCCATTGAAGTCCATTATATGGAGAAAAATCCTGGAATGTTTTCATCAAAAACCTTAATTTCTTTTCGACTGAGGAAAGAAAGACATAGACATCTTGGATGACAAAGGGGTGAGTAAATTATCAGCAAAAGTTTTTTCAAAAGTGAACTAATCCTTTAAAACTTTAACTTTAAAACATTAATATGGCTAATAATAATAGTGCTAATACTTACATAAAACTCCTTCCCAGGCTGCAAATTGCCCCACACTGTAGAGCTGTAAGAAATCAAAATAAATATTATTCAGTTAACGGTTATGTGTTTCTTGTTGAGGAAATATCTCATAAATCTGCTTGCAATACATCTAAGTTAGGTTAATAAAACATAAGCTTCACTTGACCTAAATATTCTAACTTGATTTTTTGGCATGGATTTTACTTGTCTTTATTGGCCAATAGATCATTAACTCTGATGGTCTGAAGTTTTTCAACAATTTTCCCCTTTAAATATATTTTTAATTATTATAATAATCATTATAAATGGGTGTCCCCCCAAAATAGAAATAAAGTAAAAAACTAAACTCGTACCAATAGCCAATCTCTCTAAGCCCAAATAAATGACCTGTTTTGCGTTGCAAAGGAAAGTGCACTATTTTTAAGCCTTATTTTCACGCGTCTATTTTGTGTCTAAACAACTTATTCAGTTTGGTCCAGTATTAATCATAAAATCATCGAGTTCGTCATTCGGGAAACGGACTGCAAATATAGCAGTTTGAGCAAAATGTACATAACGTTATATGTCTATTATAAGTGCTTGTTTTTACCACTGACAGGCTCGGGTGTTCCCTATAACGTTTGGCCTTGTTAACGTAACTTAGACTAATTTTATCTCGCAGACCATCGTAACACACATTTAATTAAAACTCGACAGAAACAAAATAAAACTTGCAAAAGACCATCTCGATTTGTCTTTCCACCGTTCCCGCAACCACCGAATCTGTTTTGTTCAATTAAACCATAAGGTAATGTTAATTCACGGAGTTATAACGTTAGATTTGAAAATGTCAGGACAAGCAGCGCGGGGGGAAAGAGCAGATAACGCTAACAAACTTAACAGTGTTTTTGCAACCGTCACTGGCTAAACTTCCCGTCATTTCACATTAAAAGCTATGTAGGCTTCACACTATAGCGTAAAATCCTAAAACCTTATTATAAAATTCAAAATTAACTTACCAAATTCCCAGATGTCCGTCGAGTGATATATCCGCGCAGAGTGAGTGAACTGCTGCAGTTGTGCTCTGACGTCAGTCAGGCAGCTTGCGCGCTCTCTGTTTACAGCAACCCTGTATTTTTGCCTGGGATATTCCAGCCAGGTTACAGCTAGGTTACAGCAACACTAAAATGTACTGTAAAATGTTCCCGCTCAAACAAAATTACCCAGAATGCAATGCAAATTACGGTATTTTACTGTAATATAGAAATGCAGCATTGTACTGTAGGTTTTTACAGTACTGTGCAGCTAAATCTACAGCGAAAGTTAACAGTGTATGGAATCGGCAGAGTGTCTGCGATTTTTCCGCACCATGCACCTCAGCACTCAGTGACCTTGCTCTGTGACTTTACGTGGTCTTCCGCTTCGTGGAATTTAACAAAAAATCATATGTAGGCCAAAAAAAGCCCAATGCGATTTTCTCTGCAGGTGCGGCGAATTCCCCATTGTTTTCTATGTTATGTTTTAAGGGTGTGTATGAGAGTGGAAGTCAACCTGTGGTAAAAACAAATTTACCTGTGGCAACAGCCTAAAAGTAGCCTAATTCTGTGGTCAAACCGTGGACTTGACAACACTGTTCATGGCTGTGTTGCTGCCGTTCCTAAACTCTTGAATTATACACCTGTGGTAATGGGTCTGATAGACAATCCTGAATTCAACATTTAAAAGGTGTGTGTACTTTTGTCCTGTGGTGTGATTGATTTCTTTTTTTCTTTGTTATTTGGTGCTCAATAAAAAATGTCTTATTATCAATGTTGAATGGAATTAGAAATCATCTATTTCACGTGTAAATCTTTTGTAACAATGAAACATCTTTACTGACACTTTTGATCAAATGAATGCATCTTTGCTGAATAAAAGTAATAATTTCTTTAAAACTGACCCAAAACACTTTAACAATAGTGTGTATGTAATATCAGTAATTCGATAATGGCACCATAATTATGTCAAATGGATCCACGTCTGATTGTAAGTCCTTTACTTAAACATTTATTATAATTTGCTTATAAACTTAATATAATGACGTTCCATGTAAACCCCTAAACCTCTAAAAGGCTTTGCAGCCAAATCATGACATGAGATCAGTTCCTGATCTCAGTTCCAAACCGTTGTCCTTTTGCATTTCACCTTATGCAATATCAGTCAATGATAACCAGAGAGCACTTTGTGAATGATCGTCACTGGAAAGGTCATTTTCTGCCCTCGGTTTTAATCTTCACCCCAGTACAGCAGCTGCTGGTGAACCTAGTGCTTTCTATAATCCCAGTACACAGCAAATGTCCTTGGTTGTCCTGAGGCTAAATGGACAGTTCAGTTGAATTCCAATAAAACTCTGACAAGCCTTAATAAAAATGACAATCCCAAACTGGTAAGCAAAGAATTATAGCTTATTATGAAGTCATATCCATGTCTTGTGCTGTAAAATCTAGTGAGATGACTCTTACATTCTTGTTTCATTTTTTAGCTGAAATGAAAAAGCAAGTTGCAATATTTCCCTATGGCCTTAATCTGTGGATTAGGTCAGCTTTTGCAGTCTGTGAGGGTGGTGTGTGTATGTGCATGCGTAAAGATGGGAGTTGCCCCCTGGGTTAAGCACTAAAGCCGCTTGGTTCAGATGAAAATGGTGTTCAGAATGGATGCCAATCATGGCAGGAATGTCAGATTCCAGCAAACATGAAGAGGTCGTCCACATCTGGAACACACCTTTCAGGTGCTCAACACAGCAGATATTTGCAAATCCGGAAAGCAGTCAGTCTTGCTTCTGTGATTTAGAATAGTTCAGCTTCTGTTATTATTGAAAAGTTTCTTATAAATTGTCCATAAATAATTTTTACTGGCCTTGTGAAAAAGAACTGTGCTTTTTGTATTGAATTTTGGGTAACACTTTAGAATACGGTTCCTTCGTTAATGAATAAATACACAAGAACTAATGAGTAACACAATATTAACAATCTAGTAACTATTATTAACTAACAAGAAACTCTGATTAACGAACTAGTTAGTAATAGCGCACAGACGAAAGTGGTAGTTCACTTTTAAGTAATCAATAACTACTATTTTTTTAATACTTCCCAGAGAACAACTGAAAAAGTTTATTAACAATTTAGTAACTACTATTAACTAAAATAAATTCTTATTAACGAATTAGTAAGTAATAGCTCACAGATGAAAGTGTTACTAGATACTTCTGTGGGAATTACTAATTATTTGGATCCGTATTATAAAGTGAAGATCATTGGAACTAACTAGTAATTACTCAAGTGTTACTAAAGACATTTTCTAAAAGTATACTAAAGTTCACCAAAAATCTCAAACGGTTGCACAAATCATGACTAGATCGTGTAGTAACACTTGAGTAATTACTAGTTAGTTCCAATGATCTTCACTTTATAATACGAATCCAAATAATTAGTAATTCCCACAGAAGAATCTAGTAACACTTTCATCTGTGAGCTATTACTTACTAATTCGTTAATAAGAATTTATTTTAGTTAATAGTAGTTACTAGATTGTTAATACACTTTTTCAGTAGTTCTCTGGGAAGTATTACAAAAATAGTAGTTATAGATTACTTAATAGTGAACTACCACTTTCGTCTGTGCGCTATTACTTACTAGTTCGTTAATCAGAGTTTCTTGTTAGTTAATAATAGTTACTAGATTGTTAATATTGTGTTACTCATTAGTTCTTGTGTAGTTATTCATTAACGAAGGAACCATATTCTAAAGTGTTACCGAATTTTGCACTTGTAGTGTACTTCAAATCTTAAAAGTATATATTTAAAAACAAAAAAACAAAAAACAAAACGTGGAGTGTTTTCTTAATGAAATACAAATCCACTTAAGTATACTAAGAGAGTACACTTTTATGTTACTTAACATACTCAAGTATACTTTTAAAAAGTACACTTTTTATTAATGTCAAATTTAAATATTACGTTAAAGGGCATTTTAAATCATTATGTTTTAAAAATCTTTTGTCAGATCTTACATTCAGTAGAACTATATTTTAGTTTACCATAAATGCTTGTTGTAATGATTCAGCAGTACACTTCATATTTCAACGACAACAGAAATAATTATAAAATTCACAAAAAAGTACTCTTTAGTTCAACTAATTGTATTAAATACTAATTTAAACTATAGGATAGTACATTTTAATTGAATTGCAAATAATATGCAATTGCATCACATTGTTACTTAACATGCAGGATGGTGAGAAAGGGCACACAGGAACAAGGAACACAGAAATGGTTGGACACATAAATGATAGAATGCACTTACGGATCAGCTTAAAGTCAGACAGGGAGGAAAGAGAGAACCATTTATGGATAAAAGCCACTGTGAGGCTGGAAAAGACAAAGTATGAGAAAAGACTGAGTATGTTAAGTAACACTCAGTTACTTAAATATTATTGTACATATATATTTTTCCTAACACTAAATATATTCACATACGGTAATTAGCAGAGCTTCGTTTTAAAGCGATATGGAGGAGATTAGGAGGAAAAAAGGTTAAATATTAGGAAGAAACTGTGGCTTTACCGAGCTCAACTGCTCTGGTTGATATATACTATATAAACTTAACTTAACATAATTGGCTATTTAAAAAAAAGGGCATGGGCTGTTCGATATGTCTGCGTGTTTCTCTGTAGGCCTTTTTTAATGATTAATTTTATCTGATGCTAATTGGATAAAATGGTGCAATGATTGTGGAATATAATCTAAATTTTGGACTATAGAGATATAAATTCAACCTTTTTTTGTTTAGCTTTTTCAGACTATGAACATGCAAACAAACATACTTTTTGACAAGTATTTAGATTTGGGCAAACACTATTGATGGTGAAGTAAAAAAGGAAGGTGCTTAAATTTATGAATTCTTCATGAAGACTTAGCAGATTCTTTAATCACAGAGAATATTCAGAGTTCAGAAACATTTTCGATTCCCTGGGACTACTGATGCTAAAAATAGCAGAGATGCCGCACTTAAATGCTTTTAGGAGAAAAAGTGGCAGCCTCAGTGGAGATTCACAACATGAATATAGCCAGGACAGCATGTTCTGATACTTCGCAAAACTGTATCCCCTTTTCTTCATTCTGGACTTGACTACCACATATCCGCAAAAAGTTAATTGGTCCATTTTTTCCTAATTTCTCTCTGATTCAATTTACATAACAGATTTATTTGGTAGAAATTGTATCAATTTGTATTGCATATAGTTTAAAAACATTCAAGTACACATTCCTCCTTTTGCTTCAATGACATTGAGCTGCTTAATCTGATTATCATGTTAACCATATATATGATATTTATTATTAAGTCATGTTGCTTTGTTTAAAATGGTTAAAAACTTTTTTTTTTTTTAATTCAATGTGATTTTATACCTTTGGACTCCTAAACCTAAACATTTAATGCCTGTTCCAAAGCCCCATATTTCTATACTTTGTCTTTTCCAGCCTCACAGTAGCTTTTATCCATAAATGGTTCTCTCTTTGCTCCCTGTCTGACTTTAAGCTGATCTGTAAGTGCATTCTATCATTTATGTGTCCAACCATTTCTGTGTTCCTCGTTCCTGTGTGCCCTTTCTCACCATCCTGCACTTTGGGAAAATAAAAAAACCTTTAAAGTCTCCCATACCTTAATTTATTCTCAGTATTTATAGAAAGCTCTCAGAAAGGAAGACTCAGCGGAGTTTACCTCTGAGGTCAGAAGAAAAGTGTGTATAAAAGATAGCAGAAAGCAATATTTCTACATCCCTTAATCTCACAACCATTCCAGAACCTGTAGCATGACATAGAGCCTGTAAAAGCCTTTGGCAATCATTCCTTACATAGCTTATGCCTCATAAGTATTTCATCACATATAGGAACATTAAATGGACACTTCACCTATTTGCATTAAGCTTTGTATCTTTAGAAACCCAGTCATATTTTTGAATGGTTGTGGTTTATTCCCTTATTTTCCCCTGAGATGGGAGAAATAAGGATTTAAGTGTTTTACTTCCTGCTTAATATGGCGTAAAAAAAAAGCGTCATAATAAGCGGGAAGTCGCATTTCATTAAAAAGTGTAGAGACTACAAACATTAGCTCCTCATTATTCCAGGGGGTGGGACCCACTCACCCTACAGGCCTATTACAGATC
>NW_024121099.1:57647087-57709271 GCF_016745375.1 Pimephales promelas | reverse complement strand
AGACAAACTAAGCACTGCGTTACTCACAAACTGGGAAGAGAGGCGCAACAATGTTAAATATGTGAAAAAATAATGTTTTTTTTACATTTAAGCATGAAAACCTATTCTAGTTAACACTCATCCCAAGACGTCAACTAACTGACGCTTTTAACGTCTGTTAGATGACGATCCTGGGGACCCCAAAAAACAAAATCAAGACTTTGTAAAAGGGCATAGTATGGCCTCTAAAAGGGCATAATATTAAGCAAGCTTAATTCCTTGGACTTTGCTATACGCATTATACTGTCATTTGCTAACAAATTAACTGTTTTTTTTTTATTTTATTTTTTATTTGACATGACAAAATATGGGTTGATGTAACCTACAGTATGCATTCAGGTTGATTAAGTCATGTAGAATATATTTTGACTTGAATTAAACCAATTTAAATGCATTTTTAGGTTACCTCACAAAACAGTTCTGTGCAGGCAGACACAGCCATCACAATAATAATTCCATGACGCACTCTTTCTTTGAAAAAAAAAAGTAGCTGCCAGAAGCTGTAAGTAATGTCAAAACATACAGTATTCATAAAGTCGTAATACTACTCTTTTACATAAACCATATTATAATGTTCACCATTCATTGTTACCTCATAAAGTTTATTCAGGATTGTCAACAGCCATGCAAAATCACAGATATTTTTACGACTCTCCTTCGTAAGACACCGAGGCTAATAAATAGTATTCCACTTTACTGCTGGTTAATCATAACTGCAGCATTGCCTAAATAAAGATACATTAAAACGCACGGTTAGAGGATCTGTTTGATGTAATGTTTTAATCAACGCGTCATGTGTCAACAACAGCAACACCTCAGCCAATCAACTCGCAGCATCTGAAACGTGTAGCTTGAGTACGCCTGATACACAAGCTGCCACAATCATGACAAGAAACAAAAAGACAAGCAACAAAAATGTATTTCCTGACAGCTCATCGCTTAGACAGGATCCATGCAGAGACTGTGTCGGATGTTTATTAACACAAATATCTGGCTTAGCTCTGAGCTATGGCGTTTATGGACAAGACTGTTGTGATAATTGGTTGCAGTTTATCTTTTAAGAACATCAGGTTATGTGTATGTCATTTGAAAGTTGCAGTTGTATTTATAGTGACTACTGTCTTTGATTGTTGTCAAAGTGAACTTGTTTTTATTTTTTTATGTTTTAAGGCCCGTTCGCACCAAGAACGATAATTATAAACCATATCGATTACTATATTAGCATCCACACCAGCGAACAATAATGATCTGTAAATTATAAATCTGCTGCATTTTTGTCGCCTGCCACTTTAAATGCTCAAGCTCCAATTGGCTGTCGGTGTTTTTTGGTAGTATGGTACTATGGATGGTAACTATAAAGATAACGATAAAAATATAGTTCTAAAAATCGTTCTCAGTACTAAAGAATAGCAGATTTCACACCACAGCTATAACGATAACTGCACAGAGAAACGATATTTAACTTATAGAGTTATCCAGGTAATGCATGATTAAAACAATGACCAACACTATCTCACGACCAATTCGTACGAATTCGACGAATGATTAAAAAGTGTCTAATTCATACGACCTCACTCGTACGAATTTGTACGATTTGTCTAAACCCACGTGATGGTTAGGTTTAGGGGCGGAGTAAGGGGTATGAATTCATACGAGTTGGCCAATTCGTAAAATATGTACAATTTAGCAAAATCGTACTAATTCGTACGAGTGAGGCCGTATGAATTGTTACGCTTTAGCCACTTTTTAATCTTTCGTCGAATTCGTATGACTTGGTCGTGAGATCGGGTTGCAATGACAGCTAATCAGAATCCATCCTGCTATAATGATCTTGAGCATTTAAAGCGACAGACAAGCATGCTTAGAATAAATAGAACAATATCTTCCGCTGGTGTGGCCCCTAATACAGTTATCGTTATAGTTATCGTTGTTGGTGGGAACGGGCCTTTAACGATAAGATTTCTCTGTTCAGTGTGCCGTTATTGTTATAGTTGTGATGTGGGCTCTGCTGTTTTTTTTATTTTTAGAACCAATTTTAGAATCTTTATGTTATCGTTATAGTTATCGTAATTGGTCTGAACGGGCCTTTAGGCCGTGCGTCCACCAAAGCGTTTTTCCACGTGCCTGGCGTATGTTTTCAATTGTTTTCAATGGGAGCGCCGCGTTTTTTAAACGCCATGAGCATACCGAGGTGCTGAGCGTTTTTTTCACGCTGACGCGCCGAACACCCAGCGTTTTTTACTGGTCGCTGGGAGTTGAAAAATGTTCAACTTTGGATAAAACGCAGCGCTCATCACTGTCACTTTTTACCCAGCCGTCCAATCACAGTGGAGGAGGGGCGGGACTAATACCACTCCGACCAACTGTCACAACATTCAACTGCTGTGGATATTCTGATTTCCACGGAATTTGAGAATTTGATCGCAATTCTCGCGCATGCGTCGTGGAAATCTAAGGAAGTCTCGTTTCTGGCCTACAAGGAAGAAAAGAAATAGTCGAATAAACTCGTTATTTTTGTTTGTTTTTTCGCACAAAAAGTATTCGCGTCGCTTGATAAACATATAGTTGAGCCACGGTAGTCACTTGGGATATTTAAACATTTTCTTCATTGACTTTCTGGGCTGTCAAGAGGCAGTCCCTTAGGAGCCAATGTGGTAGTTATACAGCTCTCAAATTTAATCAAAAATATCTTCATTTGTGTTCCGAAGACGAACGAAGGTCTTACGGGGTTGGTACAGCATGGGGGTGAGTAATTAATGACTTAATTTTCATTTTTGGGTGAACTAACCCTTTAACGGAAAAAACGCTGCGCTGCCAAAACGCTCTCAAGCGCCTAAAGCACGGCGTCTTCAGCAGAGCGTCTAGCGTTTTCAGCTGGCTAAAAACGCTTTGGTGGACACACGGCCTTAGGCTTATGCAACATTCAAAAATTAATTGGGAATGTCATTTAAATTCAAATCATATTTAAGGTAGTAAGTAGGATGCAGAACCATAATTCAAATTTAATTCAGTTAAATTTGAATTCAATATTGGTTTAGGGAAGCATAGATTACAAATTACAGCTAGCAAATAATTGTCCGTTGCAAAAATAATTCCTGGGGTAGGTGTGCATTTCATGTGTTTTAGGGTCAGGGGGATGTAGTTCTTATGTAATTGTGGCAGTGTAGTGAGTATTATGTCACTGCAAAAGACCATGCATTATATAAGAATATTTCCCTAATGCCACATAAAGGATTTTTATATGCCCTCCTGTAATCCTGCTGATGTATTTGCCCTTGATGGATGGTTTTGTTAAGTTGTCATGGCCAGCTGTCTCTGGCAGGTGCCTGGGAAGCCATTTTATGGTGAGAACAGAGGGGAGGGCAGAGGCTGTTAGGTGAGACATAAGAAAAGAGCAAGAATAACCATCTGAAGAGAGGAGATGAAAGGCTATTGAGACTTCATGCAATGTACAGTTAGTCAGAAGGTTAATCACATGTTGGTTAAACAGTGTTTTACACTGTTTGGTTATAAAGAGAGTCACCAGCAGTGATAGTTCAAATAACAGTTCAGTGGTGTAATTTTTGTTTAGCATATTGCAATGGTAACCTGTGCTCAAATTATGATTTTTAATATACTGTAAAAGTCACCATGAAATCTGCTAACAATCACATTATTTCCTACATGACACACAGATTGGCCTCAGCTGATTGCTTGCTCAACATTGAAATAGTTAGGTTCAGTTAGGAGTGGGCAATATACCGGTATACACAATAAACCAATAGAAATTTGTCAACCGGTAGATTTTGGATTATCATTTTTATCACGGTTATGACATTGCCATGCTGTGCTGTCACACATTTGAATACGTTTTAAGCCTTGCAGTTTAAAAAACCAGCGCAGTCTCATCCCAAGACGTCATACTGGGACGTCTTTTGACCATACGTCAACATCCGCCATTTTACGTCGGTTAGATGACGTTATTGGATCCTAACCCTACCCCAGACCTAAACCTACCCCGTCACCTAACTGACGTTAAAGGTAAAGCGTCAGTTGTATGACGTCCCAGGATCGTCATGTAACTGATGTTAAAGGGTACCCTAAAACGGCGGATGTTGACGTATGGTCAAAAGACGTCAGTTATGTGACGTCTTGGGATGAGACTGTGTTAAAAAAACAAGTGATTTTAAACCGTCCAAGTGCAAGAAGCAGCGGAAGGGAACTCATTTTGGTACATGTACGCTGTTTGAGAAAAGTTTTTGCGCCTTATTGCGTTTGAGCGGTTGTGTCTTAAGTGAGTGTAAATAGTTGAGAGAAAAGAAAAAAAAAAAACGTTTATCAGTGACAGCAGCCTAATATGCCTTTGTCATTAATGTTAATCAAACAACAAAAGAAAGAAAAAATCGAACTGCCCTCGACTGAATCACCTTTGTAACTTTAATTAGAATAAATGTTTGTTTAATTTACACAGTGAAGACTATACATTGTTTTTTTTTTTTTTGTACATTTGATTACTGCTTAGTGTTTCTTATCTCTGGTGCTTGAATTTTTACTGGTAGGTCAATTTAATTTGTCATTGTTCTAATATAGTTTTTTTGTCCTAATGCTTAAAATTAGTAATTAAAACAGACTGTTTACTTGTCTTCAGTAAGCTTGAGATTTTTATTTTATTTTTTAGCCTACTTTTTGTTATATTGAAATTAGTATCAACTATTTTGATTTCATAAAAACCAAAAATAAACAAAATTGTCATATAGATCTTTAGTTTGAAATATATTTACTCATAGTGATATACGATTTTTAAGCTGATCCTGTAGTTCCTCAGAAACCCTCCACCAGCTCCACCTGTCTAGATCTGCTACAGGTTTTTTCATATGCCAATTCAGGTAGCAGTGGCATACTTACCATTCTGAAGAGTCACACCTATTTCTAAATATGTTTGTCATTCCCAAACACTGGCAGTGTGAAGTTGTGAACATATCATAGAGAGTTGGCAGCACATACTCTCCGTGTTTGACTTGCTGGTTACGCATGAACACTCACTAGCGATGTCCAATAGTTTGTGACACTGACATGCACATCTTGTGCCTTGTGTGACTGCTGGTTCTGCTAATCTGCACCAGTTTTTAAGCTCATTAAGGCACACAAACATACACAACTATACCCTCAGTTAATATAGCTGTGTCCACTGAACTGAGAAGAATGAAGTCTGTCTGGGACTGGTTGGAGGAAATATCTCGGCTCCAGTGAGGTCTGCGTTTTTGCTCTGTTTATTGTCACCTTCCTGCTGTGAGTTAAGAATTGATTAAGTTTCAGTCTGAAGTGCCAAATCAGAGAACGCAGTGGCATTGAAAAAATAAAAAAAATTAGTCTTGCATAACCACAATGAATATTAAAGAGAGAGAGAGAGGGGTGCACATTGTGTTGCTCATAAAGGTGCTGATGTTTCTTTGAATTTTGAGTTCTGTTCTGTCTTTTCCTTTTTCTGGTTACTCAGATAGATAGGTCTGCAGTTCTGGTCCTTGAATCTGATTGAGCAGCGTTCCAGGAGTGCTGATGCCCAACAGCACTAGGACTTTTCACTGTTTGTATCATTCGTTTCTCTGTATTTGCTCATTCCAGACAGACTTTCTGTTTGTGCATTTAGTGATGCAGATTTTTTCTGTGAACCCTGTTATGGACTGGTCACCCATTAAGTGTGTTTCCCTGTTTCCTACTTCAGTGACACTTACTGCACGTCATTGAATGAATATATAAAGTGATTCATAAAAAACTGCTGGGTCATTCGGGAATTAAACAGGTTTTGATGACTGATTCATCAGCAGTGGTTTTGTTTAGAGCTATTTCAACCCGGTCTCATCCCAAGACGTCATATAACTGACGTTTTGGGACGTCTTTTGACCATACGTCAATATTCGCCTTTTTTGGGCCCCCTTAAACGTCGGTAGATGAGGTTATGGGATCCTAACTCTACCCCAGACCTAAACCTAAACCTAACCCTAAACCTAACTGACGTTAAAGGTAAAGCGTCAGTTGTATGACGGCCCGGGATCGCCATATACCGACGTTGGGGGGCCCTAAAAAGGCGGATATTGACGTATGGTCAAAAGACGTCCCAAGACGTCAGTTATATGACTTTTTGGGATGAGACTGTGTTAGCTATTTAGGTTTGCAGAGCAAAAAAGTAACTAGCAAAATTGTGTCTAAAATGTACGTCATTGCAGGCAAAATCCAGTCATTTCAATAGAAATCCTTGTGAATGGGTGAAAGATTTCCCAATGTATTTTTCACATCAGGTTCAAGTTGGTCAGATGAATTTGCTGCGTTGATCAACAGAAAGCTGCTTGGTTTTAAAGTGAAAAATTCTCTGAAATGTTTCAAATGTGACCTTTGCTGTTGCCACCTCAGATCAGGACTGTATTGCAACTTTTTAGGCATTAAAACTTCGGCTTTCAGTGTAGTTCTACTTCTATGGAAGCGACACATTTGTCCATATACTGCTGAGAACAAGAGTAGAGATGGAAATGAAAAAATGGTACTTGCTGTCCCTGTGAGTGCTGGATGAGTCAGTTTCACCCTTTCTCCATTTCTCTCTCTTATTTGGCCAATTCCTTTCCTCCCTTTTGCTCTCCTTTCACAGCAGGATGAGAATCCCCTTCTCTCATCTGGAACTGTGCTAAATCCCTCAGCTGGTTTTCATGCATGTCTCTCTCATTTCTGTTCTCCATTTGCATTGGTCCATATTGCCCTGCACTCTCTTATCCTCTTTAAATAAGGGAGTTTGCTGAGCAGGTCTTTTGTTGTTGTAGAATTGATGGATTACCATGTTTCATTCGTTTGTGAAACAATTTTATGAATTTCATAGATTTTATGTATGAGAAAAACGATAGTCTGTCTCCTTACACACATTTCAGTCATTTTTTTCTCTTGACTTTGTGTATGTCTGCATGTAACGTAGGTATGCAGGTGCATGCTTATCCGTGCAATGGAGTATTGCACAAATTTTGACAATTAATTCTTAATATGGTCTCAAATGAGTGTTTGTATATGGGCATGTTTAGGTAATGACGTTTTAATAACGTTTAGTTTATTCCCATTTAGCTAACAGTAAAATCATTTTTTTTTCTACCTTGACATTTATATTGCTCTAATCAGCATAAATCATGCTAGATTTCACACAATAATAATGTAATTAGTACTTACTTTTTGCATTCAGCATTAATATTGCATGGAAGGTTGATCTTCAGTCATCTTAAGTGACCTTTTCTGCAGCTTTGCGTGTTGCATATAAATGGCTGTATTGATAGAGACAACATGATCTCCAAGGGCAAGATGATTTATGTGTTCACAGACACAACCGATTTCGAAGCACAGCATTGCCTGGGGTTTCGAGGCAGTTGATATGTTCATCTGCAAGATAGTGACATATGATGTCCCATCTCTGTGTGTGTTTTGTCCAAAAGCATGAGAATCTTTCTACAGGACTGTCTTCACACCATGTGCCCTTGAAGTCTGGTAAAGTCTTCCAGTATTGGCTCTTAACACTTTGTCTGTGTGACGAACCTTTAATAGCTGCTGGAATTCCGTGAATGAGCGCTGATCTCTGTAAGCTGGCCTTTTAAGCAGGTCTATCTTAGACCAGTCTGACCTACGAACGCTTTAATGTCAGTACAACCATCTCTTAAAAAAGGGTCATTTGTGTAGAATGCAGGAATAAACTTGCTGTAGGGAATACAGGGACGTTTCTTAGTGGGTTGGTTGACTTGTGACCTCTTGATTAAATAAATACATAAATAAATATGCAAAGATTTAAAGGGAAAAAAGTTCATTTGTATGCACAAAGCTTGTGTATGTGGTGCCTCTTTTCCGTTTTTTCAGGAGTGTAATATCATTGGCAATTATTTATGTAGGGCCTATGTATGGTTGTGTCACATTTAGTTTTGGGTTTGTTTCATGTTCATGTTTCATGTCTTTTATTTTGAAGTTTTGTTTCTGGTTTCTTCTCATGTGACCTTGCACTCATGTGACTATTCAGCCCGTTCTCATCCTTTAACGTCATATAGAACGCTATATGCAAAAACGCCGCTATACTACGCACATGGCACCCTTTATCGTTAATATAACACGCGAACCCAAGACGTTATAAATCCTTTAGCGTGAATATGACACGCACACCCTACCCCACACCTAAACTTAGCCCTCACAGCACGTGTTATATTAACGATAACGGGTGCCATGTGCGTAGTATAGCGCCGTTTTGTCATATAGCGTTCTATATGACGATAAAGGATGAGAATGCGTTGGACTATTGCTGTGTCCGAAATCACCCACTTCTCACTATATAGTGAGCTCTCCATTTTGTAGTGCTGTCCGAATGTATAGTGATGATTATTATACCCTATATAGTCCACTCAATGTATCCCAGAATGCATTTTGAAAAGTAGTGTACAACCGATGGTCACTAACCCAAGCCCTACATACCATCATGCATTGCGCTGATCGTAAAAATAAGTTACAATCATATATGGAGTAGCGTAGCGCATTATAACAGAAACGGTCAGAAATGACTTTTAGTTTTGAAATTTTGGAGCTCAATAATGTAATGTATTTATTTAAAAAAATCTATTTAGCCCAGAGCCGGCGGCACCAGCTGACAGATGATGTAATCAACGGCGCCGACACACGAGTAGTGTCCGAAAGTGGTGTTTCTATTATGCTGGTGAGCTCACTATATAGTGCTCTACTTCCTACCCCATATATAGAGGGTAGGAAGTAGGGGTTTGAGTGGAGATTTCGGACACAGCATATGTCTGAATCCGGAATCGCCCACTAAACCCTTATTCATGATTCCCTATGTTAGTCACTAATACTGTTCATTTGAAGGAGTTTGATTTTGAATTCGGACAGACCGTTGAGTGTACATCAGTTGTATACTCTATATTGCAGTGCAATGTGAGATTGAATGAGTGCACTCAATAGTGTCCACTATCGTTTTGGACACCTCTACAAATGGCTGTCCCCTTAAATAACGCCCTATTTGAGGGTATGGGGGGGATTTCGGATTCAGCCTTTGTCGTGTGTTTCCCTAGTCTCTTGTGAAATGTTCTGATTGGTTCCCTCATTTTATGTGTAACATTCTCATTGGTTCATTGTTAAATAGTTCACAGGTGTTTCTTGTTAGTAATTAGTCCATGTGTAGTCCATGCTTTGTTCCCTGTAACCGCTGTTGGTGTTATTGTTTTATGTTCATGTTTAAGTCAAATCAAGTTCTTGTTGATTTTGTTCACATTCTTCAAGTTACCTGGTTATAAATGTAAATTTTGGGGTTGCTAAAATTTTTAAAAGTAGTTTATGCTTACCAAGACCAAATGTATTTGATCAAAAACAGTAAAAATTATTTTAAATAACTATTCCTATTGTAATATATTTTAAAATGTAATTTATTCCTCAATTGTGAATTTTCAGCATCATTACTCAAGTCTTCAGTGTCACATGATCCTTCAGAAATCATAATATGCTGATTTGGTAACATTTAATATTATTATATTATTATCAATGCAGAAAACAATGTTATTGATTGAAAAATTCTGCATGGAATTGCGTGTCATATGTCCTCTATATATTTAACTCTTTCCCCGCCAAACACGGAATTTTCCGTGTTTAATGAAAAAACGCATCTGCGCCAAACACGGAATTTTCCGGGTATCCGTGTTTTAGGTGGTATACGGTAAGGAAGACCTGCGCGCATGTCCTGAATGATTGCGCAACTCTTTGTTTAGAGAAACAGATTGCAATCGTCTCAAACAGTGGAGTAGTGAGAATGTATCAGACAGACAATGCAGAGGTATATGGCTGAAGTACTGGAGGTTAATGGACTCGGAGTCCGATCACTCTTTATTTGATAATTCTGAATCTGATCGGGACGAAGTAGTCAGTGAGAGAGATGCACATGTTCATGCTAGCCATGGACGTGCCGCAGATAGATCGTATAATATTATGACACTATATTATGTATGTGTGTGTGCAGGCATTTATGTGTGGCTGTCTAAATATGAAGGTGTAATTGTCAAATTATTTCTCTCTTTGTGCACATTTACCACATTGTAATATGTATTTGTGTGTGTGTGCGTGTGTGTGTGTGTGTGTGTGTGTCTAGGCCTGTTTATTGTAATTCCAATTATTCATAGGTAGAACACAGAGAGGCAGAGGCAGAAGTTTTATTGCAAAAGTTACATTTCCCTTACATCCTGGGAAATTTGATATATTTTACATTTATTTTATGTTTTTAATTTATTTTGGAAAGTTTTATATATGAAGGAAACAACATCTGAATGTATTCTGCTTTTAAATGCACTTGTTTGATAAAAACACCTTTTTCTCAGTTTTTTGTCCAAAATGTTGTGTTTTTGACAAAACCTACCTCTGTTCAAGAGGCAATAAAAAAAGAACAGATGAAGATTAAATAAAAACGTTTTTTTTGCCTAAAAGCAGAGGCTCAGATCTTTATTTTTATATCATCTTCATATATTCATGGAAGAAAATATTCAGCGGGGGCATTCAAATTTAGCGAAAATCGTCAAAAACCCTGGCGGTGGCTGGCAACTTTTTTTTAAAACGCTGGCGGGGAAAGAGTTAAAGCTACAACGTGTGATTTTTACCCCCATCTAGCGTTGAAAAGGCATATGACCATCCTGTGAATATTAGTTTCTGTTCCTCTCAATTCCTATTTCTTTTTAACTCCTACGGTGGCCAATGTAGTCCAAGATTAACATGGCTTCCAGTTCGACCTTGTCCATGAACGTTAACTCAAACGTAATTGCGAAAGGCAAAGCTTGAATTAACGGGTATGTCCCTCTTTGGCTAATGTACTTTCAAGATGGAGGGGCAACATGGCGACCGACATTAGAACCTCTTACCCGTATGTATTTTCAGTGGCATATTATACACTCACGAGAATACTTTATTACTTGAACGAAGTAAATATACATTCATGAGCACATATATTTTTGAAACAACTAAGTGTTTTTAGCTAAGAATAAACTAAAAGAGTTACACAGTGTAGCTTTAATATAATATTTAGTATAATATTTTATGTTTGAAGAATCACAATAGTGATGAAAAAGCTGAATGAATCATGTGGATTTTAAGCATGAATACAGATTATGTCTGGTGCATTACATGCATATCTGATTGTGTGTGTGTGTGTGTGTGTCTGTGGATTCTTGTGGCAGCTGCATGCACCATCAGGCAGTAGTTCTCCACTATGTAGGTCAGACTGCATGTAGAGAGAAAGATAGAGATCTGTTTGCAGATCTGAACGGCATCAACACTTTGACTGTTCGCTTATTTATTGAATTGGAACCAAGAGTTACTTTCATTCTAACCTTTTCATGCATTCATGTGTCTAATTTAACAACAACAACAACAACAAAAGTAAATTTAACAACAATAAGTTTTGAGTGTGTGTATATGTGTATGTAGATTTCTTGTATGCGCAGGATCTTAAAGATAAGAAAAAATACTTCTGTAAGAGTGACTCTCCTGGGGGTTTATACATGGAGCTTAAACTTAAGGGAACTCTCTAGATAGGTCTCTAGACAGGTGTTTGGATAGTAAAGGTCAGAGATGCCTTCCCAAAAGAACCCCTCAACAATAGGCCTACAGAGATAGCTATAGGCCTACTTTAGCTCACTGCTGGACTTAAAGTATACTATGCTGTTTATCAATTAATCATCAGAAATGTTACAGTAGTTTTACCTTAGGCATGAAATTACATATTCAATTAACATAATGCAGATTTAATCTGCAATTTTAATGAATGAAGGAACTTGTCTATGTTTTAATTTTTAATATAATCTTATATAAAGAGATAGATCAACATGGACACAAAAAAAATCACATATTGTATCATAAAAATATAATAAGTTGTTCTTATGACTTTTGCACACTTGCATTGCACAATTGAAATGTAGGCCTGTGTTGCATTTAAATAAGTAGCGTCAGATCCTTTCTTTCGTATTGTGACATTGTACATCCAAGCGAAACAGAAGCTAAAAGAAGGTTGGAGACTTGGATGTAGTCAGATTTGAATGTAAGCTTTTCGATTGTAAAAATGGGGTAGGGGCATTTATATTGACATTGACATTTTTGATTTAAAAAAATTCAAGGTCAAAAAACATTAAAAATGAAAGATACTACATAAATGCTTGAACATTATGAGTTGTATATGTACTGCTCAGGGACAAGAACTGACAGAGCCAGAACCAACTAATCTGGAGAAATGAGGTCAAGATGAAGGTCACATATCTTGCCACATACATGCTATTATTAGGTTCTTTGAAGTCCTCTACATTTAGATTAGCCATGTGAAAACAAGACCTGGGATTGGAGATTGGAGAAGGAATTATGGGAGCAAATATGACTTTTGTGTGTACTTATGTAACTCCAGTAAAATTAAATAGTATTAATAGCAGCATACCAGATACATAACTGTACAAAAGGTACATTAATTCATATGTGGGAGTGTGAGAAAATAAAAGAGCTTTGGAAAGAAATCAGTAATATGATATGGCACTTGGACTGTGAATTTTAATTAAAAAAAACAAAAAAAACGTTTAAAAATTAAATGATTTTATGGAAAGATAAAATGTTGTTTCTCTGAAATTAATAAGGTGAAGAACCTAATTATGCATTAAATAAATAAACAAAAGATTATTTGTTATTAACTAGTATCAGCTATATTACCTCGAATGTATATTAGAAAATCATACACTGATGATATACAACAGTGCCAAGGTCTCTGGAAAGAGGTTTGGTTAAGTGATATTTACATTCCACGTGGTTGAGTGAGCAGTCGAATGGCGGAGACGTTTTCCACTGGTTGTGCTGGGTAACAATGCAGTGGGGAAACGAGCCGGAATCCATTTCAACAGCCTTGAACAAGAAGCTCTGTGGGATACTGATCTCCTGGAGCACCAAAAGGGTCCTAAAATCTGAAACACACAGATGAGGCCCCGAAGTGGGCCTTCAGCGAGCATCTGCCAGTTTTTGTGGTATGTTCCACACGTCTGTGCCAGTTTGCCCGATTCAGCATGTTGAATCAGCGTCATGGCCGTTGATTAGAATAGCAACTCTGATTGGATGCTCAGTTTAGCGAACTAGTCAGTGCACAAGAATTAAATCGAAAGTGATGAAAGAGAGCCATTTAATGTTATCCTACCCAAGCATTCCAAAACATGAATATTTTCATAAATATGAATACTATAAATATTCAAAATGGTAAGTGTAACAAGGTTCAGGGAAGAAGGAGGCAGGAACCGGATGACAATCAAAAATAAAACTTCATTTAAACGAAATAAACAAATTACCTGTTTACACCCGAGACTGTGCCTACTTCCCCCCCGGCGGTGGCGATCCCTGGGGGTATGGATCGACGAGCCGAGGGAAACGGAGGCGGAATTATGAGGAGCGACGGACACGAGATAGGGAAAAGAGACAAGAAAGAAAAAAAAATTGGTCCGACTCCCACAACGCGCTGCCATCCTGTCCCTCACCAGCTTGGGCGATCTCCTCCGCGGTGCCGGGCGGCGACGCTGGACGGCCCTCGGTGGACGCCACAACCCTCCCCCGCCCCTGGTGGACGGCGACGGCTCCTCGGGTGCCTTGGGCAGATGGCAGGAGTCTCCCGCTCCTCCCCTTCACTGGCGGATGGCAGCGGGCTCCGGCCCACGGCAAGCGGCGGTGACTCCTCCTCTCCCCCCGGAAGGCAGCCGCCCCTCCATTTCCCAGGCGGTCGGCGGCGAGCTTGGGCGTCCCACCGGAAGCGTCCATGGCCCCGAGTCCCCCGCTCCCTGCTCCTCCCCTTCTGCGGCGGACGGCAGCAGGCTCCGACCCACGGCGAGCGGCGGCGACTCGCGCACCATGCTCGATGGCACCGCGGATTCCCCACGGTGGTGAGGACCCTCGGACAGCGCGTTCCTCCCTCTTCCAGGGTTTCGGCACCAGTGTAACAAGGTTCAGGGAAGAAGGAGGCAGGAATTGGATAACAATCAAAAAATAAAACTTTATTTAAATGAAATAAACAAACAAAATACCTGCCAGCAGTCCGTCACGGAACTGCTGACTACCGAAAATAAAACATAACTACCGGCCAGCAGCCCCACGCGGACGACTGCTGGCTTACCAAATAAAGTATAAAATACAAACAAAAGCAGGCCTGTTCCTCTCTCGATCATCCGTGAATGATGCGAGACCGGTGTGCTTCACAGGTGCTGCTCATTAGCACTCGCACCACCGACCTCGCGACTTTCTTTCACGTCCCTCGGCCGTCCTGCTCACCACAGTAAGCAAGCGCTGCTTTGTTCAGATTTCGTATATAGTTTCTTTTTCTCCCTTTAAATGATAATTGTAGACTTGATATCTGCTGATATAGACAGTCCTTTCTGGCAGGCGCAGGACGCACATGCTAGGTTGCAGTCAGCTGTAGTTTGTGCTGTGTCAAAGCCCGTCTACGAAGAGCTAGGCCACTCCCTATTAAGTTCTATTGTACCAAATTTTGGTTGTAGTTCCACTGGGGGCGATCGCCCATGAGTGCAAAATGAATGGGAGTCTATGGAGCTAGATGGCTAAATTTGACTCTCTCATCCGATTGCCGTTGAGAAATCTCATTTTTGATAGTAGCTTTTGCGAGTTCAACATGGGTTATAGGTCGAAAGTTGAATAAACAAGTACTTATGTCCTTTCGATTTCTTATAAGTTGAGTTGTTGTTGCCCATAACATGCTAGCATTCTGCTACTGAACGCTGGTTGGTCAGTGAAGTACTAATTACGACCAGAGATACCGCTTGATGGCATCGTGGCATCCGAAGCGGGACCAGAATGTTAAGATCTTTAGTTTTACAAAAATTCTTCTAGCACTGTCAGCTGTCTCGAGAGAAAAGAAAGTGCAGAGCGCGAAAGCACCAGAGTGACTGAAGGGTTGCAGTTAAACAGTATCTCTGGTCGTACAATGTGTAATTTGTGTAACAATATGTAACCCCAACAGTGTGTAATTTCTTTGAATCTCGTTTCGATTACAACATTTAAATTACTAGACAAAAAATAATATCCTGAGAAAAGTGGATTTTGAGGGGTATAGCTCCATAGACCTCCATTCATTCTGCACTCGTCCTGTGAGCGCCCTCATATGGCACCAGAGTGGAACTGCAACCAGTTCAGAAGCCGCAAGTTGACTGAGAGCGGAAGTTCTCCCCTTATTAGACATTCTTTGGCTGTGTGTTCAAGCGCAGCTTTTTGGTGCAGACGAAGCAGACGCTAGGCGTCAACACCGTCAGTTTTCGTTGCCGCTAGTTCTTTCAAGTTGGCCTGGTGTGTCCCGGGCTTTATAGGACTGAGGCCCGGAATGGTGCATCTGTTATGTCTCATCCGATGGGACATTGTTGAGAGGATACCTTTATCCCTTTCCGATGAGGAGGAGATTTCCAATTGGCGCTTCTCCATTCCAGTAGGCTACTGCCATTGGCTGCTGGCATCAGAGGGGACACAGATAGTGTGGCCCACACTTCTTTCCCCTGTGGAACTCATTTGCTTAATGCACAAGGTTAGAAGTAGCCTATTTAAAGTGTCTACCAGTGCATTTATCACTTTCTAAAACACCACCAGAATACCTTTGGAAATATTCTCAACAAATAGAGTCCAAAGTCCAAACAAGATTGAACTGTAATGCATTCATTCATTTGTACATTAACAGCTGAATTTTGTGTAAGATGTTGCACTACAAATTGCGTTTACTGAGAGAATGCTTATTTTTCTGAATAAGTATGAAATGGATGTAGTTTCCATCGGTTTGAAGGTTAATAAACATTATAAATAGATTTGGATGGATCATTGTGATTGTCATGATTCTGCCTTCTTGTCCTTGATTTTCTCTAGTCGTGAGGCATGACAGAATCATGTTTTGTGTGCAAGCACATGGCCTGTTTGGGCCATGTGCTTGTGTTGTCTTGTTACGTTACCCTGCCCCCTTTGTTATCCTCGTGTTGTCATTATTGTCTAGTCAGTTTCTGTCCTTGTCATTAGTGTTCCCCTTTATAATACCCTTGTGTTTGCTGTTCTGTGTCAGTTCATTGTTTAATGTTAGACGTTTGATACTGTGATTCCTAGCTGCGTGTTAACTTACCTGTGAGTACCTTGTGAGAGTTTTGTCTAGTGTATTTCTGATCCTGTCTCTGTTATTAGTTTATAGTGTATTTTGTCAAGTGTTAGTCTAGTTTAGTCTCTCAGTGTCCCGTCCATGTTTTGACCCCTCGTGGGTTTTGTTTTTCCCTGTTATCTGTATTAATAAACGTTGAGTCACTGCATCCTGTCTGCGCCTGGGTTCTCCTTCCATATTCGTGACAGAATGAACCGACCAAAGAAAGGCCCAGCTGACAGGATGTCTTCCCTGGTCCAGCGACAATCGGAGTTCCGTGAACTATGCTGGTGGTCATCTCCCACCGACAGAAGGAGCGTCAACTTTCTGCTCTCGTCCCAGAGTGAATGGACCCTGGCAATTTATGCCTGACTCCAGGATTGTTTCTCCCAGGAAGAGTCACAGGCGGCTTCCTCATGGTCTTCACCTTCTGCCTGCCTGCCAGCTATTCCTGAGGGCCGAATGATAGGCGTTGTGATACTTGGGGGCCAGGCTGGCTCCCCCACGACTCCTGACACTCCATTTTCCCCCTTCGGTCTTCGAGGGAAACGAGGGAGGCGGACCTCGTGGGACTCTTCTTCAGAGTCCTCAGCGTCGGAGTCAACCCAGCCAGAGAAAACCCCTTCTTCGCCCGACACAGTCCCCGCCGTGCTTCCCCAACCCGTTTCTGCTCCGGCTATGGTCTCTGCTCCTCGACCCACGAAGAAGAAGAGGAAGAAGGGAACCTCTTGTTCTCCATCTCTGTCTTCCCCAGAGCCCGCTACCGCAAGCGCTGTTCCAGGATCTGAAGAGAGAGTTGCGGCCAATCTAGCTGCTAAAGAGGTGCTGCAAGCAGTTTCTGCTCAAGAGGAGATCCCCGTCGTCATTGCAGCCAAGACCTTGTCAGATTACCTGTCTCGTCTCGTCGTGATTCTTGAACCCCCTGTCTGTCCTGCCTTGTCCTCAGCTTCCGAGCCTGTCCCTGTGTGTGCTGCACCCGAGCCTGTCCCTGTGAGCGCTGCACCCGAGCCTGTCGCCGTGAGCGTTGCACCCAGTCCTGCCCTGTCGTCTGCCATGTCTCCCGTCAGAAGTCCCGTTACCTCATCCTCTGTGTCCTCGGTGTCCTCGGTGTCCTCGGTGTCCTCTGTGTATGAGTCTGCTGCTGCTGCCTCTAATACTGTATCCCCGTATTTTTTCCCGGTCTCCCTTGGCTCCTCTAATTCCCGGACTGTTTCCCCATTTGTCCCTGTCCCCACTGTCCCTGGACTTCCGTTTGTTTCCCCTGTCTCCCCTGTCATGGCTCAACCACGGACTGTTTTTCCCTTGTCCCACACCACTCCACCCAAGCCCGCTTGGACCTCTCGTCCTAAGCCCACTCCCCGTGGTCCCAGGACCCCTGTCCCGCCCACCCACCCTGGACTGTCACTCAAAGACTTTGTTTTTCCTCCGCCTCCTCTGCCTTGTATGTTGTTTTTGATGTTCCACCCCAACCCTCTCGTCGTGTATTCTTGTATGCCTTTGTTCGTTTTTGCCATGTACTGTTGGTTTGTGTCTTTGTCACAGTCTGTCATGTCCCGTGTTTAATGTCCCCTTGAGGAGCGTCTGGAAGCCACTCCTTAAGGTGAGGTTCTGTCATGATCTGCCTTGTCCTTGATTTGTCTCTAGTCGTGAGGCAGGATCATGACAGAATCATGTTTTGTGTGCAAGCGCATGGCCTGTTTGGGTCATATGCTTGTGTTGTCTCGTTACGTTACCCCGCCCCCTTTGTTATCCTCATCTTGTCATTATTGTCTAGTCAGTTTCTGTCCTTGTCATTAGTGTTCCCCTTTATAATCCCCTTGTGTTTGCTGTCCTGTGTCGGTTCATTGTTTGATGTTAGACGTTTGATACTGTGATTCCTATCTGCGTGTTAACTTACCTGTGAGTACCTTGTGAGAGTTTTGTCTAGTGTATTTCTGATCCTGTTTCTGTTATTAGTTTATAGTCTAGTTTGTCAAGTGTTAGTCTAGTTTAGTCTCTCAGTATCCCGTCCATGTTTTGCCCCTCGTGGGTTTTGTTTTTCCTGTCTGCGCCTGGGTTCTCCTTCCATATTCGTAACAGTGATGTCTCTTTTGTTCACCCACTGATGCTGCATCTGGAGGTCCTGAGGAACTTGTTTGGCATGGCATGGGTGAAGGGCAGAAACTGCATGTAGATCAATGAGAAGTCCTTTCCTTCCCTGGCTTGGTAATAGAGGCTATCTTCTTGCCCTTTAAGAGGTTTCCATCTTTTTTCTGATGGTGTTGGACAGTTTGTTTGTTTTACTCCACCAAGATCCAATCAAAATGTAGCAAACCTTTGTCCAGTTTTATGGACAGAGAGGGACCTGGATATGGAATATTTATTGGATTATGGATTATGTATAGTCATGTGTATTTTACACCCCAAAGGCTCATTGCTGGAAATAAGACTGAAAGGCTTAATATAACTTGATGGTTAAGATAAATATCTTCATGTATTGCAATGGAAAAGATAGCACATATTTAGGGGTAAAAAAGCCACGTTTAAGAGAGTCTATCACTCCTCCTATTTATTTATTGAAAATGGGGATATTGCCAGTATAATAGAGGAAAATCAAAATTCTTGATTTGGGTATATTTTAATATGCACTATGTTAACCCTACTTTACTGCACATTGTTAATATTGATTGTGTATTACTAACTTGCACTCCCATATTACATATTGCATTAACTCAATGTTGGTTTGTGTTATTACACTAAATGTCACATCAACCCTTTGCTTCTGTTTTGTGTATTAAGTGTGTTGTTATAGACGAGTGCCTGTGAAATTGTACATTGGGTGCATCTCAATCAGCTCCCTAGCTCCCGAGCTCGTGTGCATGGTAAGGACCCTGGCTCACAACACAAATTGGGACAGGGATCATTCAATTTCCGGCAACATGACTACATCAATGACATTGTAGAACGGCTGGTATTAATCATCAACCTATATATTTTTGATACTATTTTGTATTATGCTTAAATACATTGATCTGTTACATATCCTTACAACATTTCAGCCGAATATTGATTAGAAATGTTAACTACCTTTTTAGCGATGTGCTTATGCTGACCTATAAAAAAAAGTTTGTCTTTTTAAATCTTCTATCGTTATATTTTGAGTTGATTTGTTTTTGTATGTTTTGCGCTTAAGAAAAGTGACTCAATTTCTAGTAAGAGGGCATATGAGCATCGATGCTCCCCATGGTTTTTGCAGTACTGTTAGATTTTAACTCTATCAGGTGCATTGTGGGATTTTGTAGGGAGCAAATTTTGCGATTGAGACAGGCCTTAAAATGGCTGACTCCCTTACCAGTGACCTGACTACTGAACTTGGGAGCTGATTGAGACGGCACCCATTGTTAGTAATGAAAGTGTTAATGAAAACTTAGCCTAAAAAAACTTTGAGAAAAAATAGATAGATATGCCTGTGAAATTGTTCACAAAATGGTTAATAACATGTATTTATAAAACATTTAGAAAAATTACAACAGATGAATTTCTGTTTGATACTAAGCTGCTGATAATGTTCTCCGCTGGGCAGCTAACCATTGTGACTGGATCATTGAGTCAATGAGCTGAGCCCAACTCAGAATCAGATAGATTCATCAATAAGTCATTCAGCTCGATTTTACAAACTGGATCAAATGATTAATTGAAAAGATCTGACTGAATTGAATGTTTTTATTCAGACCATTGAGTCAATGAGCTGAACCCAAAACAGAATCAATTGGATTCATCAATGAATCATTCAGTTCGATTTTACAAACTGGATCAAATGATTAATTGAAAAGATATGACTGAAACGAATGTTTTTATTCAGACCATTGAGTCAATGAGCTGAACCTAACTCAGATTCAGTTTGATTGATCAATGAATCATTCAGCTCGGTTTTATGAACTGGATCAAATGATTATTTGAAAAGATCTGACTCAAATCAACTTGAATTTCAGTCTACTCTTCACATAAAGCTGCTGACTAAATGATTACAATTTACAGAACTGATGGATTTATGAACTACCTTTTATGCTACATCTGTGATGTAATTTGTCATTTGGAGAATAGAATAGAATAGATTGAATTGGAATGGAATGTACATTGTATAGGATATGAGAGGTGGTGGAATGAGAACGAGATGTCAGTGCCAGACGAGCCATTATGGGAGATTAAATCTGATCCACACTAAGAGTGACCCTGTGGAGAGAGAGGGAGAGAGAGAGACTCTCAGCCTGGCTTATTGTATTAATAGCTGTCCGTGGGTGTCAATAGCTGTATATCAGATCTGTAGAGACTTTGATTTGATTTAAAGTTTGCCTGTACAATATCAGTCCCTGCCCTTGAGTTACCCAGCACTAGGATGGCTTTTCTTGAGTATCTCCAAATGCACAATCATAAGACATTTTAAGTTTAAATGCAGCTGTAGAGCACAGGATATTTCTTTAACGTTTGACTGCCCACATCTGCATATCAATTACAGTACATTCAGTATTCAGCAACTTGGCCCACCTAGTCACGATGAAGTAATAATATGTAGGATAGATTATTCAGAGACACCAGAAGAATAAAATACCAGTTCATTTCTAGATATATATGGGAGGTTCGACCATCGCAGTGGGGAAGGATAAAAGAAAGAGATTTATCCTGAAGAAATGGATCTCGGTTTCCACAAAAATATTAAGTAGGACAACTGTTTTCATCCTTGATAATAACAAGAAATTTTTCTTGAGAAGCAAATCAGCATATTAGAGTGATTTCTGAAAGAACATGTGACACTGAAGACTCGCGTATGATGCTGAAAAATCAGGTTTGCTATAACCGAAATAAACAGTTATTTAAATGATAAATATTTATGTATTTAAATATTACTGTTTTGCTGTCTGAATGCAGCCTTGGTGAGCAAAAAAAGACACTTAAACCCATTTAAAAACCACACTGACCACAAACTTTTGAACAGTAGTGTATAGAGTGAATGCATTGACGTCACTTTCCCGCCAGAACAACCCCCCTCAGCCTGACTGAGTGGCAAAAGATCTGCTGCGTGACTGGATTTAATGGGGGAAACTGCGAAAATGCGACTAAAACAAACAATTTAATCAATTTAAACTAAATGTTGGACTCAATATAGTGTTCCCTACAACTTACTAAAGATCCATGGATATTGACATGCAGCCAGGAATCGTGTTGCCTGACATTTATGTTTGCCTGATTTTGACACCAGGGAAATAAAAGCAATATAGACCTAAACATAAAGCAAATTTGCCTGTGAACGCTTTATATAAATACAATATAGGTCGGTGTAAATACGGGTGCTCACTTATATCAGTGTTATATATAGCCTATATATATATTCATATAGTCCAGCCCTAAAACTTAAAAAAAAAATTGGTCAGTGTTTATTAAAAAAACATCCAATAATGCAGAATATGCAATGATAAATATTTAATTGATGAGTTGTTAATATACAGTATTTAACAATACAAAATATATGGGTATGGTTTTACACCTAAATTCAGCATATTGACACATGATAACTGCAAATCCACCTTTCGCTGACTGGAGTCCAGTTGTTTCTGTGAATTGCAGCGATCCATTTGCTCCTCTTTCTATAGCAGTCTGTAAAAATATACCTCCGATTTTTTTTTGTCAAATCTAGTTGTACAGTCAATGGCAAGCTCTTTCCCACTTTATATGTGTTGTGTTTGTTTTTCGCGGCATTCACGCTGAAAACAAATACAGCCGCTCAGTCTTTTTGCCACTCGCTGTGAGTAACTGCAGCAGGCACTCCGGCTGACGGTGACGTCACGCGCATACCCTCTATATATAGAAGTGTTAAACATAAAGTATTGAAAAAACTGATTACCTTTAGGCTCTGTTTCTACACCTGTTTCTTCAATGACTTTATTGTGCAAGCTACGATACTAATATTAAAAAATGTTATACAATATCAAATGCGACAAAACCAATATCATACGGCCCCTTTAAGCTGTGATTTATTGCAAATAAATGTTCTCATGTTTAACCTTCCTGTGCTAAAGGACGCGGTTTGACAGGCTAGGTATGTTGTGATAAAGACGTTGAATACCAGTCAACTCTTTGTTGTTACTAAGCAACCTGTTCCCTGGCAACGCTTTACTTGTCCTTTGGCAACCGTTGATTTAATTCAGAATGACTGTTCCCCCTTTACTCCCATGCTGTGTCGTCTCTAAGTCCATGCAAGTCTTGGGACCGATGAACCAAGACATTAAAGAATGTTCAGCATCCAGATTCGACATCGAACTCTGCTGTTAGTGTTAAAAAATTGCTGCGTCACAGCACTGATGTCTTACAGTATTCACATCACTTTAGTACAGCAGGTACTTTTTAGAAGGCCATGAATCTGTTCAGATAAGGAGTGTCTATGAAAGGTGCTTTTCAACAATTGAAGAGGATACGTGGCTGGCAGACTGCAGTTTGAGAGGAGCGAGACAGCTGGGGGATTTCATCAAAGAGCATGCGACAGGGAGCAAGAGTGGGAGGAAGATGAAGACAGAGAAAAGGAGGGAGGGAGATGTTACTCAGGCCAACAGCAGCACCTTTGCAGCTATGCGCCACTTTGTGTGTCAGAACCCTGGGCGGAAAATATCTGCAGAAATTAATCTGACAGCTGTGGCTGTGTCTGAGCGTGCCTTTGTGCATGTGTGCATACGTTCAGGTGGCCTATTTCCTGAAATTAATGCAATATCTGGCGTGCCATGGTCACCCACTCTCTGTGAGATTATCCCAGTGAGCCACACCTGTAGTAAAGCCTTTGAAAGCTAGCGTAAACTGTTCATTTTGTGATAAATCTACCATGCGAGAGACACAACCTGTGCTTATCTGTCCCTTTGCTGGTGTTTTAAACAATCTGCTACTTATAGTATCCACCTCAGTTCAGTTCTCATACTGTCAATTCATTCAGATGAATAATATTGTTGAATATTAAGCAAGTCGGAGGTGACAGTGGCAAGAAACCCAAACTGCATCAGGTGACATAATGGAGAAAAAAAAAAACTAGTGAGAAGTTTTCTTCTGGCCAATGAAACGGACATGCTCTGGTTTAATTCAATTCTGAATCACATGTCAGAAAACTGATTGTGGATTAGATTCATTTGAAATATTTCATCCAGATACTTTTGCTTGAAAATCGGATTCATCACGCCTGTGTGGAGACGAAGCTTGTAGGTGTTCTCTTGGTCTTTGCTGTCGTGTTGATAAGGTATTCACAATGTATTGTCTAGTTGGCATGGTCTCTGCTGACATTCAGGGCTGTGTTGTGGTCACGTCTAGGTGCAGTTATTAGCGTAGATGCCATTCTAGCGATGTAAAAAATACATCAGATTCCCAGTTCTGTTTGACCTACTTTATGCAGCCGTACAGTCCTTTTACAGATCTTAATTTAAAGACTCCCTGTGGTGAAAATCAAGTTTTTAATGTTGTTTATACATCTATGTGGTGTTTTTAATATGGTTTTAGACAAACCATGTGCAAATTCATGTCAACACCATTGCTGAGCATTTTCTCCTTAAAACTGCAGTGAACCAAAGGCAATCTCAAAAACGCAGTTTGAAATCGAAGGTGTTTCTGACATCACAAACTACCGTGTAACCAATCACGTCAAAGTGTAATCGTCAAGTGGATCTGTGAGCTGGCTAGAGAAGGGGCTAATTTGCATTTTCATAGAACTGTGTGTACTAAATGAGGCAAGTGTGTAGAGTTACATTAAAGCTATTTTAAGGCATGACTATTTCAACCCGGTCTCACCCCAAGACGTCATATAACTGACGTTTTGGGACGTCTTTTGACCATACGTCAATATTCGCCTTTTTAGGGCCCCCTTAAACGTCGGTAGATGAGGTTTTGGGATCCTAACTCTACCCCATACCTAAACCTAACCCTAAACCTAACCCGTCACCTAACTGACGTTAAAGGTAAAGCGTCAGTTGTATGACGGCCCGGGATCGCCATCTACCGACGTTTAAGGGGGCCCTAAAAAGGCTGATATTGACGTATGGTCAAAATACGTCCCAAAACGTCAGTTATATGACTTTTTGGGATGAGACTGTGTTAAATATTTTTTTTTCCTAGGAAATTTTTTTTTAAAGGGGTGATGAACTGAGAAATCAAATTTTCCTTGAGCTTTTGACATCTAAGAGGTCATCATATTATAAGAATATCCTGTAAATTTCAGAACTGAAAACGTCTTGTTGGTCCAATAAAAGCTTTTATTTGCACCAGCCTCTGCCAACAACTTGTTTATCAAAGTGGGGAACTATGACGTCAAAGAGGATAAAACACCACCAACTTATCGACTTATCAGAAGAAGATCAACGCTACTTCAACACGGCTGGTTTAGCCCCGCCCACCGATTCGCGCATTACACGCATAGCTAAATAACAAAGGCCTACCTCCAATAGGACTGCATGGATAAACTTTATTTTTAATGACGTTCCAGCTGATGAGGTAAATCATTGTCCGTCTGTTCACTTCATTTCACTGAGGATTGTTTTGTAAACAAGACTGGATTTGCAGACCGATTAAGAATAAAGAACGGTGCTGTGCCGTCTATATTGGATCTGACAAGAATGGTGCAACACACGGACTCTGGGTCGAACATCTATGGGCGAATAATTCCGGTTGCCATTTTACAACATTGGACGTTGTGGTATGGGGGGCGTGGTTTAGCGCTGTCTGCAGCGGGAGAGCGGGGGAGGAGTCGAGCGGGAAGTAAGCGAGTCAAGTTCAAATGATAAACACCTGTCTGTGATTGCAGTGATTGGCGTTGGGAGAGTATGTAAGCGGCCCAGTTGGACGCTTCATTTGAGAGAGTCTGGAGCTTGTGTGCAGACACTGGGAGCTGAAGCTGTGAGCTGTGGAAAGAGTGACCTGTTCGAATCCGAAGGAAGCTATAAGCTGTGGGAAGAGTGGTCCAACCGAGGCTGAAGGAAGCTGTGAACCAGCGGGAAAAAAGTCTGTTCTATTGTTCTATTGAGTTTATTGTGAAGCGCTGAGACGCTGGGGAAAGAGTATTTTTTTCTGTCTAAATAAAGCACACAAGCTCCAGTATTCGCCGACCCCTTGCCTTCTTCCATCACCTCCTCTGAACCGTACCACAGACGTTTTCAAAACAATTTCCCCCAAGTGCATCGACGGGTGAGTTGAAACTCTTATAAAATACAAAACTGTTATCCACTCACAGCAGTGGGCGTTTACTTCCAAGTCTTTGGTGTGAGGCGCCCATAAAAAACGAGTATTTTTCAGCCAGGCTCAAAACTAGTGTACAAAATAGCTTATTACTTATTCATTTTGATGTTTTTGAATGCAAAAACCAAGCGAACGTCATAACTTGACCTCAGACAACAATATGATAAAATGTAAAAAGCCAGTTCATGACCCCTTTAATATGTAATATTGGTGATCAAATATGAGTTTTAGGGAATACAATTATTGACTACAGGGTGACTCAAAAAAATGTGATAGTGTGTTATGTGTATGCTAGGTTACAGAGATGTTTTTAATCTAGATTTATACTGACAGAGTGTGTCTGCCTCCTGAACAACACTTCTTGGGTGCTAAATAGGAAAAGGATACAGCCTGCAGTCAATTTTGATATTCTAGGCATTATCAACTGGCCAGAATTTTTAGACCTCAATAGACATGAAGGAATATAATGCGTTGAGAGCTCGCTCAGGTACAAAACCATTTAGTATGTTATAAGTAATTAGCAATATTTTAAAATGTATGCAATATTTGGTAACGCTTCCTTTTACAGTCCAGTTACCCATGTATGTACTTATTTTAGTAACTACAATTACTGGGTAATAACTAGTACTAACCCTGAACCTAGCCCTGTTCCATGTACTAACCTTATATTAGCAAGTACTTTCTAGGTAAATACCAGTGGTGGAATGTAACGAAGTACAAATACTTCGTTATTTTACTTAAGTACATTTTTCACGTATCTTTACTTTACTTAAGTACAATAAATAGTGCATACTTTTTACTTTTACTTCGTTACATTTTGCAGCAATTATTATACTTAATACTCCACTACATTTCTACAACTTCTGTTACATTTTCGTTACATTTTCTGATCAGTTTTTCCCCTGCCAAAACGTAATCTGACCGTCCGTTCGTTGCACGTTTGTCTCACCAGTGACGTTTGGTTGCCATAGCTACAGTATATCAACCCGGGCGGTCACACTAAATGCGTCTCACACGCAGTGCGTTTATAGTGCAACTCATACGCGAAAATTTGTTTTTACGTGCATAGTAAACGCACCGTGTGTAATATATATTTGGTTTGGTTAGGATTATGGCAAGCCAAGAGGTTCAGAATTACACCTAAATGAATCGCGTTTACTGCCAAACATATTAACATGTAGTAAGGATAAGCATGATATTGCCTAATTGCAAGCTTGTTTCAGAAATGGTGACATTTTTTTCCATCATTATTGAACATCATTATTGGAGTATTAGGTTGAATGAGTTAGAATTAAATGTTTTATTAATCATTAGAAAATAGACATTAAGATAATAAATTGTTATGCAAGTACTTTTACTTTTAATATTTAAAGTACATTTAAAATAAAGTACTTTTTACTTTTTACTTAAGTATGGTTGTCATTGTGTTACTTCTACTTTTACTAAAGTAAATATTTATCTGGGTATTTGTACTTTTACTTAAGTACTGAGATTCAGTACTTCCTCCACCACTGGTAAATACACTGCAAGTACACTGTAAGTACTGTACTGTAAAAGGAAGTGTTACCCAATATTTAATATGGAGCCAATGCAGTGTTGACGGAACCGGGGTAATATTGTCATTCTTCCTGGTTCTAGAAATAACTCTAGCTGCTGCATTTCGGACCAGGGGGTAATTTCCCGTACAACGACGTAGTTCACTGCTTCACTACCGTAGTACGATGCATCGTTGGAAAAATCAACTAGCTAGTCACGACTGTTTCCCGAAACCCACTGTCGCAAAGTATCGGTTTCGCACGTGGTGGAGTAAACTGCTTTTAATGAAACTGTTTGAGATCCAATTAACGCTAGATTTGTTTTATATAAATTACAGACATGTCATCTGAGGACTATTTCTACTTGTTCTCAGTTGTTTTGCTTTATTACCAGACTCAATATTTGGCTCGTTCTTACATAGTGGAGCGTGTTCGCACATGAGCACTTTTCAAACACGTTACTTCAAATCTCTTGACAAACTAAAAGACGTAAATTCCATTTGTAAGTATTCTAAATAAAAGACACCGGTTGTACTGAATACCAGCTTGCTCATTATGCTCAAGATACGGATTTATTACCTCCAAATGTGTTGCAATATAGAAACGATGCTTCTAACCATAGGTCGAGAGCTGTCGTTCAAACCACCCAACTTTGCGATGCTGTTTTCGAATGTTCGTTGGAACGATGGTTTCGGGAAACACCGAATCATTGAACTATGCTGATAACGACGGAACTTGCGACCATAGTTGGCTAACGATGCTTTCGGGAAACGCACCCCAGATTGAGTTTGTTTACTAAGCATGCAGGGCACCCACCCAGTAGAGCATGACAGTTGTTGTGCATTTAAAGAAATACACTTGTTTTGATGAGTGATGATAACATACTAAAGCAGATGCAAAGTACTTGATTAATTTTAACAGTTATTTATTAATAGTGTATTTGATGTCCAAAAATAATGTCTAATAAGTCATTAAGTAAGTAGATAACTTTAAAGATATGTAGTGAGTGATTCTGTAGGTCTGTAGTTGTTGAGTAAACAATATCAACGATGTCCTCAAATGAACTCCAAAATAATTGTTTCGGTGTTTCTGAACTGCATAATGGAAAGCATTTTAGGCATAGTAAGTGTGTTCCCGACATAAATACAGTCCTTCAACTACACTGAACTATATTCAAGCATCATAATTTAAAGGGGTCATAAACTGGCTTTTAACATTTTATTATATTGTTGTCTGAGATCAACTTATGACGTTCGCTTGGTTTTTTGCATTCAAAAACATCAAAATGAATAAGTAATAGGCTATTTTGTACCCAAGTTGTGAGCCTTTTTGAAAAACGGTCCGTTTTTATGGGCGTGTCGCACTGAAGACTTGGAAATAAACACCCACTGCTGTGAGTGGAGAACAGTTTTGCATATTATAATGAGTTTAACTCACCCGTCGATGTACGTGGGGGAAAACGTCCAATGTTGTAAAATGGCAACCGGATTCGCCCATACATGTTCAACCAAGAGTCCGTGTGTTGCACAATTTCTGTCAGATCCAATATAGACGGCACAGCACCGTTCTTTACTCTTAATCGTCTGCAAATCCAGTCTTGTTTACAAAACAATCCTCAGTGAAATAAAGCGAACAGACGACAATGTTTTACCCTCATCAGCTGGAACGTCATTAAAAAATAAAGTTTATCCATGCAGTCCTATTGGAATCCAGAGGAAGCTTATGCAGCGACTGTCTTCTTCCACAACCAGGCACTGCACAATATTTTGTATTGGTCGGTAGAAAGATCCGGTTTGTCATCACGAGGTAGGCATCTATGTTATTTAGCTATGCGTGTAATGCGTGAATCGGTGGGCGGGGCTAAACCGGCCATGTTGAAGTAGGCGTTGATCTTCTTCTGCGGGGGTGGTGTTTTATCCTCTTCGACGTCATAGTTTCCCACTTTTAAAAATGAGTCGTTTTCAGAGGCTGGTGTCAATAAAAGCTTTTATTGGACTAACAAGGACGTTTTCAGTTCTGAAACTTACAGGATATTCTTATAATATGATGACCTCTTGGATGTCAAAAGCTCAAGGAAAATTTGATTTCTCAGTTCATCACCCCTTTAATGAAAAATGGCTTTAAAAATTGCAAAACATTTTCTGCCTTTGTTTGCATGGGCATATTACATATTTTGCACAAACTTTTTTCCCACTACAACAACTTTAAAGAGCTTTAAATGTATACAATATTCCCCCATGAATCAAACCCATGATCATAGCATTACTATTGCCATGCTCTAGAGTCAAAGAATTTACAAAAGACAAACACTGGTCAGCAATCCCATTCATTGTGATGGCACTGCTGAAGGATATCTGCAGAACGACACACACGCTGCAGCTGCAACACTGCCTTTGGCTGTGGTCTATCTACACACACAGACACACAGCTGTGGTCCTCTCTGCGCTACTGACTTGTGGTCTGGACAGTCATTATGTAAGCCTTGAGTCACTGAATTGGTGGTGCGCTCTCCTGGGGAACATGAAGGTTTATGTCAATAATGTTCACACTCACCACACAAAGGATTTGAGGGCAAAGACTGTGAATGACTAGAGATTTAGACACAGAACAGTGCTTTCCTTTATTGCGCAGAGCATTTTGACCCTGAGTTTAATAGCACGCTGCAAGCAGACAACTATAATAGAATAAAAGAGCATAATAAATATTTTTTTGTGTGTGTGAAATATTTGGATTTCTGAATTGATTTCTCATAAACCTTACTTGAACTCACAATTACAGACAAGCATAATTATGACTAAACTAACACAAACAATTGTACTTTTAACATTGGGTAATCATCAATTTAGGGTGGAGAAAGTAAGTCAACCCTTGAATTGTAAATTATCCACCAAATGTTTCCTGTAGCTTCTTATACGACTTGAAAATATGGACATCCATACCTGTTTTATAAATATTTTTGGGTTGTCTTGATAGCAGAGACGTCTTTAGGTTATGGCACAGCATCTGATTTGGCTTAATAGCAGGACTCAGGAAAACCTTATTCCAGCCTGCCTTGCCAATGATCACCAAATGCAGTGGCATCCATTGACCTCTACGGGGCCAGGGGTGAAATCGAGCAAGTGACCCAATGTCTTCAATAAATTGTGAAAAGTACAATTGTTTATGTGTTTTGAGTTTAGTCAGGTTGTGTTTGTCTGTAATTGTGACGTAGACGAAGATCAGCATGCAAATTACAAATAAGAATAAGTTATAACTTTTAAGGAATGCATACATTAAAAGAGTAGTTCACTTTAAAAAAAAAAAACTTTTGCTGATAATTTACTCACCCCCATGTCATCCAAAATGTCCACCTCTTTTTTTTCTTCAGTCGAAAAGAAATTAAGGTTTTTGATGAAAACATTCCAGGATTTTATCCATATAATGTTTAATCCCCAATGAATGTACTTCATTAGGAACTAAATGGTTCAAGGTTCAAATGAGAGATTCAGTGCAGCTTCATAGGGCTTTAAACGACACCAGATGATGAATAAGGGTCTTAGCTAGGACCCTTCGAGTAATGACTCGAAAAAAGGTTTGTTCATTTTGATGAACGAGTTTGAACAGGAGAGTCACGAACGCTCATCACAGAACAGAGCAAGGTGACCATTTGTGCTTATAAAACTGAAACTTTTTTATTTATTTTTTAAATGACCGATCTTTTCTCTAGATAAGACTCTTATTCATCATCTGGTGTCATTTAAAGCCCTTTGAAGCTGCACTGAAACTCTTATTTGGACCTTGAACCGTTTGGTTCCCATTGAAGTCCATTATATGGAGAAAATCCTGGAATGTTTTCATCAAAAACCTTAATTTCTTTTTGACTGAAGAAAGAACGACATGGACATCTTGGATGACATGGGGGTGAGTAAATTATCAGCCAAATTTTTTTTTTTTAAAGTGAACTACTCCTTTAAGGAAAAGTGACCGTAAAGACATTTATAATGTGGCCCAATAATCAAATAAATGCATTAAGCATTAAACATTAGGCAGCACAAATGTTTTCAAAATTGATATTAATAATGTTTCTTAAGCACTAAACTGTAATAGACCATCAAATTAGCATATTTTTAATGTTTATTTTATATGTTTTACAATATTACTGTTTTGTATTTCTGGTCAGTGTCACATGATCCTTAACACATTTTTTTTTTAATAGGGTGGTGCAGGGATGGTGTATTTTTGTAGGCTTAACCCGGAAGTAAGCAACAACTTCCCTCCACAAAAACCCAATTTTTCCATTGGCTTTTTGGATTATTGTAGATAATGAGGTCTGTGACAAACAAAAGCTTATCATTCTTGCAAGTTTTGTTCATCATGGTAATCTTCACAAAAAACACAACTCTTGATTTTTGGAGCGTAAATATTATCAGCAGAAGTCAAAATCAAAATGTAGGCTACACTTTTAAAATAAAAGGTTCTATATAGAACCTTACAGTGCTACGTATTTGGAACCCCTAAAAGGTTATATACAGAAAAGTATATATTTATATAATTTTATGTAGTAAATATCACACGAAGTGTGCCGTTTCAGTTTTTCTCCTCCAAAAATCAGCATGATTAAAATGTGATATTAAGTTACTACAACAGTTTAATAAACAATAATTTAATAAACTACAAAATGTTGCAGAATAATGTAATATATGAATGAATAATAGCCAAAAGTGTTCTTTCTTGTCATTATAGAACCTTTTTTTTTAGCATAAAAGGTTCTTTGGAGTTGAGTAAAGAACCCTATGCTTCATATTGTCACGGTGCGGGTGCAGGCAGAAGAACAGGCGGAGTTCAGAATCTCGATCAAGAGACATTTATTTCCAAAATACAGGCAGGAAGACGGGGTTTCACAGAGCAACATTCAACATTGACCGACAAACACCGACTGAAGGAGGGAGAACTAAATACACAGGGGAATCAGGACTAAATGAGGTGAACACAGGTGGAAATGATAATGAACAGACGAGGAACAGGTGGCTGATTGGGGAGTGAGTCCGGGAGAGGAACAAAAGGATCCGGGGAAGTGTGGTGCAGATGACGGGACAAAACAGGTGAAGACGACCGACTGTGACATTACTCCCCCCTCCCGGAAGGCGTGGCCTCACGCCCTAACATCAATGGGGAGGGGGGGTGGGCACCCTGGAGGCTGTGGAGGGTGTGGTCAGGAGGAGGAAGCCCCCCAGGGCGGAGCAGGATGAGGGCGAGGCCAGGGCGGAGCAGGCTGAGGGCGTGGCCAGGGCGGAGCAGACTGAGGGCGTGGCCAGGGCGGAGCAGACTGAGGGCGTGGCCAGGGCGGAGCAGACTGAGGGCGAGACCAGGGCGGAGCAGGATGAGGGCGAGACCAGGGCGGAGCAGATGGAGGGAGGACCCCTGGTGGAGCCGATGGAAGCGGGGCTGACAACACCAGGGGGCCGACGGACAGGGGCGGAGCAGATGGGAGAGGAGACCAGGGTGAAGCCGGGGGACTGATGACATGAGGTGCTGATGAGGAACCGTGGGAACATGGGGACCCCGCAGGCTCCGGTGACTGAAGTGCCGACAGGGGTACAGAGGGACACGGTGAGGCCAGAGGGAGTGAGGGCTGACGGGTGACTGGAGGGAGTGAGGAGTCCGACAGAACCGGAGGGGTGACAAAACGGGGCGGAGCCAAAGGAAGGAAGTCCATAGGTGAGGGGAGGATGACGAGGGAGTGAAGGGAATCCGGAGGACCGAGGGAGCCTGGCCGAGCTGGTGGACTGAGGGGCCATGGAGGAGCTGAGGAAGGTAGGAGCCACGGGGGAGCTGATGGGACAGAGGGCCGAGGAAGTGTCCAAGTGGAGGCGGTGTGAGGCGAAAACCGGGGATCCACAGACCAAGCTGGTTTCGGGGAGCTGAAGGGCAGGAGAGCAGAGGGAGGACAGATGAGAGGAGGCGGGAGAGGGAGGCTGGGTGGGATCCTGGTCTCTGGCGCCGGCTGGACGGTCTCTGGCGCCGGCTGGACGGTCTCTGGCGCCGGCTGGACGGTCTCTGGCGCCGGCTGGACGGTCTCTGGCGCCGGCTGGACGGTCTCTGGCGCTGGCTGGCCGGTCTCTGGCGCTGGCTGGCCGGTCTCTGGCGCTGGCTGGACGGTCTCTGGCGCTGGCTGGACGGTCTCAGGCGCTGGCTGGACGGTCTCTGGCGCTGGCTGGACGGTCTCTGGCGCTGGCTGGACGGTCTCTGGCGCAGGGCAGATGGGAAGTGGACGGTCTCGGGCTCGGCGAGGCTGGGCGGGACCAGCGGAGGAGAGAGCTCGAGCTCGGCGGGGCTGGACGGAACCAGCGGAGCGGGGTGCTCGAGCTTTGCCTGGCTGACGGTGAGCGCAGGCTTTCGGGGGACCAGAATCAAGCGGGGTCGCCGAATCGGGTCGAGCATCCCCCGAAAAGTCACTGCGGTCATGTTGCAGTTTGGTCGGTCAATCTGTCACGGTGCAGGTGCAGGCAGAAGAACAGGTGGAGTTCAGAATCTCGATCAAGAGACATTTATTTCCAAAATACAGGCAGGAAGACGGGGTTTCACAGAGCAACATTCAACATTGACCGACAAACACCGACTGAAGGAGGGAGAACTAAATACACAGGGGAATCAGGACTAAATGAGGTGAACACAGGTGGAAATGATAATGAACAGACGAGGAACAGGGGGCTGATTGGGGAGTGAGTCCGGGAGAGGAACAAAAGGATCCGGGGAAGTGTGGTGCAGATGACGGGACAAAACAGGTGAAGACGACCGACTGTGACACATACTGTAGAACCCCAATGAACCTTTTTCTAACAGTGTATAAAAGTACTAAGCAAAGGAATGACTTCAACATCACCAACACTAATGCTGCTTCCCAATTCGCATAATATCCGTCCTAAATAGTATTCGAAAATAAAATTAGTACGTCCCAAATCGCAGTATGTTGAAATGAGCACGGCCGCATTAACCATAGGGCTAGGCGGGGCTTAAGCCCCGGGGCCCAAGCAAGGAGGGGGCCCGTGATTGGCTGTGGAGCAGATACTGCAAGCCATCTGATTACCAAAGCCTTACCACGCAACGTCCCCCACAAATTATCCCTGTTATTTAGTTGCACTTTGCCTTATATTCCATGCATTATCATGGAATCATTATCATTAATAGAGACGTTCGCAAAGACCCGCCTTTTTTAGGTACTATGTGATGACGGGCCACGAGCCAGGCGGCTCTCGCGAGTCACGCACATCATGTTCTCATGCACTCACGCAGTGAAAAATACTTCGCGGGGCAAAGACTAACGTTACACCGAGTGATTACGAGAGAGAGTTCAGAGCAGCTTACTGTTGATATGAAACAAAGTCTCAACTTTCAAATATTGTCATTTACGTAATTTAAACATTACCGTTTTCAAGTTCATGTCCACCGACTGACAGCTTTGTTGTCGGACAAAGTTGCGTATTCGGCGTTATGATTGGCCAGGCCACCTGTCAATCAAACCCCCGTAGGCATGCAGGGCCAACGGCTCTGAGCAGGGCATGGTAAATTGAAACGTCAGGTTTTAATTTAATATGACAAATATATTTATTCTATATTTAACTTGTGAACACCGACCTGCTGCTGCACGTAGGCCTATAGATGATTGCTGCCTGCGCCTTATTAGAATAGGTTATACATCAACCAATAAATAGCCTTTACTCTTCTCTTCATTCTAATCTAGTCTATTCTTAAAACACAGCGTCATCATCGACCCCACAAACTTTCGGTAAGTTTGAATATTAACTTGATGGATGTATAATTTTGCTTTTTGTGTTTGATTAAACTCTATATTCGCCTAAAGGACTGGCGATAATATATCTGGTAGAAATATTTAAATTTTGCTGCGCCATCATGATGTAAGTTTATCATTTAAACGCGTTTTTAAACGTTGTGGTTTGGATACAAATTATTTCAAACTGCTCAGGCACAGTGAGCAGCGGTAGAATTTATTTTGTAAATGCTGGTTTTGAGACCAAGGTGAACCATAGACTGTGGTGAACTTGAGACGGTTTTGCACAGCGCACTTGAATCCGACTCTGAGGTCTCAAAGACCCCGTTTACACCTGGTATTAAAATGCGATCTGTATCCAGATAAGTTATCCGGATAATAAGTACTGATTCCATTTAGGCTACACCTGGCCACATAAATGTGTTTTTGCAAAACGGATATAAATCCGATCTTCACCTCCTGCGTTATATGCAGATTTATTGGATTGCACGCCACCAAAAGCAACAGATCTGAGCGGCATTTTATTGATCATCAGCTAATTTCCAAATCAGAGACATCAATAAGAGAGAGTGGCAACAGGCCTGGAAAGATAATTTCGTTTCTTTACTTGAAGATGTGTTAACTGCGTCTGTGACTTACTTTCACTTATATTTGCGATGTTTGCACGTTGAATAGACGCTCAGCTGCTCATCTGCGGTGATGCGTGTCGCGTGTCGCATCTGACTAGGCTATAACATGACATATAGCCTATATAACACGCTCTCACTCGTTTATTTTTTAGCATTTTTGGGAGGAGTAAAATATACATATGTGGTTTCAACAACCAGATTGCGTTTACACCTAGTAAAGATCCGGACACAATGCGAGCCAGACTACCTCCAGATGTGGTCAGGCAGATCCGATCACGATCCGATCACAACGCGTTTACACCTTGCATTAACATGCGTTTTTTATTATCCGGATAACTTATCTGGATACAGATCGCATTTTAATACCAGGTGTAAACGGGGTCAAAGTGACAGACGCTGCTAATAAAGCTGCTGTCGCCATGTGTGTCAATAATGTTAATCAAACATCAGAAAGAAAGTAATTTACTGCATTTGACTGAATTACTTTTGCAAAATTAACAAGAATGAATGTTGAATTTATAGTGAAAACCATGTATTGTATATTTGATTACTTTACATAATATTATTCAGTGCTTTAAGTTTTTCATAGGTCGATTTATTGTGCCTTTGTTCTATTTTAATTTGTGACTCTTGTCATCAGTAAGCTTGAGATTATTTTCTTAAACTACTATTATTTTTGGTGATATTGAAATTGGTCACAATAATTATGAAATTTTAGTCAATACATTTTGATATGATAAAAAAATCATGTTAAAAGTAACATAACCTAACTGTGAAGTATATCATAGATGGATAAAATGACTCGTAGGCTATAATAATATAACATTTAGCTCATGTAGTTGGTGACCTAAAGTGGTGGGGGGGCCCTGCAGTAACTCATAGCCCCGGGGCCCAGTGAGCTCTTAATACGGCCCTGGAAATGAGTGTTTCAAAGATACCCGGATGGTCTACTTTTTCCAGTCAGAATCCGAAGTGTAGATCGATGCACACTCTAACGGCTGATATTGCCCACAAACCCTTGCGCGTTGGACGAGGATTCGGTTAGAACTACAAACACGAGTAAAAAGTGTTAAAAAAAACTACAGACACGTAGTCTAGAACGCGCGAGTGCCCGCGATTGTGTTGAGAGGTTTAGATAAAGAGCTTTGAGTGATTAATTATCAGTATCTAACCTGACGAAAATGAATTTATTCAATGTTGTCCACATTATATTGCATTTGCAGCAGCATTGTGAACTTTTGTAAAGACACGTTTAGCCATTACGTTTTAAATGCATCATTATATTCAAATAGCAAAAACGAGGGGAGCATGAAAGACCCACAACTGGCAGATGAACGTGCTCTCCGAAACGGTAGGAAATCAAATTAGATAGAATGGAGGATTTTAACTGTGACAAGATGATTGACAGGGCAGTTTACGGTGACAGGATGCACGCAGCACGCGACAGAACTGTCCGTTAAATATGACGTGATAGTGTCTCAAAGCTTGCCTACTCTTTTGCTACACACTCAAACGTATGTACTTTTTCCTCACAAAAAGAGTACATACTTTTAGGGCGTAGTATATGGAAGCGAATTGGGACGCAGCTTCCGACTCTTTCTTTCGGAAAGACTCTTTCTGTCTTTTTTTAAAATAAGGTGAAAGTGGACTAGTGAGTAGATGAATTTACCTGTTCAGCTGGTGCCATTTAATGTCCCCAAAATCTCTCTATTTAGCCACTTGTTAGCCAAAATAAACACATTATGATTAATTGTGCAAACTTAGTACAAATGGCAAATTAGTCAGATTCCCCCAGGTTTTCCATTATTTATTTATTCAAAAGGTTTGAGAACCACCACACATGTCAAATGTCGGGATATGTGAGATTAGTCAGCTCTTGGCTCTGAAACACTAATGTAGAGCTACCTCAAGACATTCACAGCATATACAGAAGAGCCTATGACATATGATAAATGGATGCTGGTCTGCTCACTCAGAAGAGCTTCTCAATCAAATTTCGACCGTATGTCAAATATTGTGGTTGTGAATTCAGCCTGTTATGTTTTGCCAACACAGAAGCCTTCTGCCATTAAGTTTGTTTAGATTAAGCCAGTTGGCATCGTGTTACTTTCTTTGTCACCAATGCCAGCTTAGTGAATCAGCACTTTTGGCTTGAGGATAAACGCTTCAGTCCAACTACAGAGAGAAAACGCATTACACCAAAACAGAAACGTCACTTTTCCAAGTCTAGGTTAATTTCTGCTGTATTAAATACACTTGCGAATTTAGAAGGAGAGGTGACATGCCTCAAGGTTTTCTCTCATAATGTCTTTATTTCCCTGTCTTCATTCCTTCTCTTGTCAGTTTCCTCTAAAATGAAGCAAAGTTTTCAAGTCTCATTGCAGCTTATGAGCAGACATCATGTGATTCCACTTTTAATATTTCAGGACTTAACTGTCTTTTATCATCAGAGCTTCTGAATCTGAGGATCAGCAGGTATTTAATTAACAGCAATATCTTTTGTACCAGTCGTTGGTTTCTTTTCTCTTTGTTCTGTCTTTAGTCAAGACTCAGTGGATGTGACCTAATATTGCGGTGAAAAGGCATTCGCATAACAAACAGGAAATCTGGGGCTTAATCCTTTTTGGATTATTCTCTTTGACTCTGGCTGTTTCGGGATTGACCCTGATGCTGTCCCTATGTTCTGCCCCCACTTTCTGTCTAGATCTGATAAAACTCACTTGTTCCTGTATAGCACAACTTGTAGAGCACAGTGCTGATAATTAAAAGGACATGGGTTCGATTCAAAGGGAATGCATTGGCCAATGGAAATGTGTGTCTTTAATCATCTTCCCACTTTGGAAAGGTCTTCGAAAATTCTCAGATAAGATAAATAGCTTCTTTAAACTTCTCAATTCAAATACGATGTTTAAACCCTTGATATGAATTGTATCAAGGGTTTGATGGTTGTTTTTGTGCTTTGAGAACACAAATCATACAATATGATGATGTACCGCAGTGCTTGTCAAAAATCCTTCTCAGAGGTTTAAAGAAATCTTGATTCTAATACAACTGACACCCCGTGATTTGATGATTGGCTTTTTGGATTGAAAGTAGAGGATAATTTGAGAGAAACAGCTAATTCTGGGTTATCAGGGCAAGCAGTACTTGTTGTTTCACTCTCTGCATTTACTAGACAAAGGCCTGTGTCCTGTGGGAAAGCTGATTTGCACTGAGTGCCATCATGATTGAAAGGGATATCATTCAACACTGCTGGCATAAAATACAGAAAAGTAGAGTGTTGTTTAGAAAACATAATAAATAGATTTCTGAAATACAATACCTCTTTCAGTTAACAAAGATCAGTTCATTCTTTGGCATTTAAACCCAAAAGGGATGCACTATAATTGATTTATTTTCATGAGACTGGATCAGGTTGGCATTATGGAAAATAGAGAATGTATAAGGAAGGTAGTAATAAAAAGCACCTCTAAGGAGCTGAATGTTTGTTTGTTTTTTTAATTTATGTTCAGCTAGAAAGATTTATCTGGTGATTCTGGATCATATTTTAATATTTTCTATATTAATTTCTGTGTTCAACTGCTCAATTTGGAACATTGCAGTGAAGAAAGAGTTGAAGCGTGGCTCAAACCTGCAACCATTTTATTTAAATAACCATGAAGATACTCCAAGAACAAAACATCAATCCAACAGGAGAAATATAAATGTAACAACTCTTTAGCACAACGACAACACCGGACATCCAACAGAGGAAACCCAAGGACTATAAACACAAAAGTAAATGAGGAAATAAACAAAGCACAATTTATCCACAACTATAGAAACAAATCAGGAAATGGAGAAAAAACAGAGAAAAAAGAAACCAGAGACAACACAACAAGCTACATTACATTTCAATATAAGAGTTCTCGCAAATAAAGGCAAGTACACCCTCTCCCACGTGGTGCCTACTGGTGCCGTAAACACAGGCAACACCAAAGTGGATTGAGGAGGTGGTGATGGATACAGGGGATAGGAAACAGGACTAGGACCCCCAAGAGGAGGAACACCCAGTTCACAGTCCACAGCAGGCGGAAAGCCCTGACAGAGCCGGAGAGATTGAGACCCACGGTGGAGCCTTACGTCGAGTTCAGACTGCATGATTTAAGCCGCGATTTTGGCTCGCCGACAGGTTTTGAGAAATCGCCGACAAATGCCCAAAATCACAGGCAAATCGATGCTCGTTCACGCGAGTGACAATCACGCAGTGTGAATGAGCAAAGACGCGAACTGAGAGAATCACAGACGAGTCGCCGACGCCCGTGAGATATCTGGCATGCTAAATATCTGGACCTGTCGGTGATTCAAAATCCTGCTGTGTGAAAAGTGTTTTGACTGAAAACTACATTGGCGATCACCGGCAGCCAGTGAGAGAGCAAGATACAAAGCAGCAGGGAGTTCGGGGAGGAGTTATAGATCGCATATCAACATGATATGGCATTGTTTCATAAAAAAAGCTTCTTCACGGTCTATTTGGACACAATGGAAGAAAAATTAGTAGAAATTTGGCAGGAGCACTCATGTCTGTTTGACGTTTTACCAGCTGGACCACAACCGGGTCGGAAAAAAAAAAGTCTCACGTGAGAACTCCGGTCTTGCACGTGTGGTGTCGCGGCGTTGTTTCCTTTTCACATCTCACGTGTGTTTGTTGTGGAACGTAGTTTGCGCGCAGCGTGCTAGACAGAGTCTGTCGGCGATTTTTCCCATTGTAAAGTCATGCAGTGTGAAACCTTCTGTCACCGATCAATCGTCCAGTGTGAACACAGCAGTGACTGAATGCTGGCCAAGATAGTCATGCAGTGTGAAAGAACATGCGACCCGACTACTTTGAAAATCATGCAGTCTGAACTCGGCATTAGGCGATGTAAATTTAGGGGAAAGCTAGGGAGACAGAGGCAGAGTCACTGAGGCTGGAGACTAAGGTGGAGCTGAAGGGCTGGAGAACCAGGTTGCCGCCGCTGGACTGGTGAGTAAATATGAACTGAGGACCGATGTGGTGCTTGGAAGACCAAGGCTGGGCCATAGGGATGAAGGTTGATGGCAGAAATGGAGGGACTGAGAACCCCAGTGGAGCCGAAGGATTAAAGGGGCCAGGTATGCCTGGAAGTCTGTGGTGTAGCCTGGGTGACATCAAAGACGAGGGGCCTGTTTTCATATGGTGGTGGTGGTGATAAGACAGCATCCAAATGCAGTTTAATGACAAATGTAATCCAAAGTCATAGTTCATACCAGGCAGAGGGTCAAGGACATGTAATGAGTACAAACACACATACAATCCACGAATGGATAACAGGTACAAGGAATCCAAGAGTTAACCCAGCTAACAAAGTTAGGTTCTGAGAACGTTTTTCTAACGTTCCATTTTGGTTGTGGGAAAGTTAATTTAAAATGTTCTAAAAACGTGGAAATGTCCAGTTTGCCTAACGTTGCTGGAACGGTGTCTTAATGTTTGCAGAACGTTGCTGGAACGTTAGCATAATGTTGTTAGAACGTTATCCTAAGGTTAGCATAATGTTGCTGGAACGTTATGAGAACGTTTATCAAACACAAATAACCTGATAAAGACGTTCCGATAACGTTGTTCTAAGAACGTTTTTTATCAACGTAATGAGAACGTTCATCAAATACAAATAACGTGATAAAGACGTTCCAAGAACGTTGTTCTAAGAACGTTTTCTCTCAACGTTACAAGAACGTTAATAATGTTATATGAACGTTCCGAAAACATTATTTTAATAACGTTTTGTCCTAACATTTACACAACTTTTAAAGAACGTTAGTGAATGTTCTGGGAACGTTCCCTGTTAGCTGGGAAGGAACACAGGACCTGCTCGGGAATTCTGACAGAGAATGCAAAACAAACAACACTTCATAACGAATGCAAGGCAAAGGCCATAGAAATAGACAGGGGTAATGATCAAATGAAACAAGACACAGCTGCAACAGATAAACTAAGAATAAGCAGAGAGTTCTAGGAAATGAAGTCTGGGAGTAACAGAGTTAATGGTGACAGTGAGGGACGAGGCTGCCTTCTGCTGGTACATACGTAAGGCACAAGGTACATAAGGTATGACAAGCCATGGTGGATGAGCTGAGGGAGTTAGAAGCCACAGTGGAGCCAATGGGTCGAAGAGGCAAGACAGAGTCATGGCCTAAAAGACCTGATGTGGAGCCAGAGGGTCAGGATTTTAGAGTTGAACTTACTGGCCTTGTGTGGCCTAGACTATGGTTGTGCCAGAGGGCAAAGGGCATAGGAAAGGAAAAAGGCGGAACCAGTGAGGGGGGGCGGGGCCTGGGAATTCAGTGCTTAATTATTTTTCAATTCTTAATTCTAATCAATCAAACACATTAAACACATCTCATTATTATAGTTGACAATGATAGTTCTAGAACACTTCTAAAGGACCTCTGGGTTGAGCATAATGCAAACTGACCACAACCGGTTCCTTTTACCACCAGGCCAAAGCAGAAATAGAGGAAGCTTTACAGGAGTACTTGAAGTAAACCAAATAAGACATGTTCTGTGAGTCATAAAGTGACACTGATGTACCTGTGTGTGTAGTGCTGTTTCACCCACAACAAAACATGAATCACTTAAGATATGAAGGACCCGGTGAGAACACTTTAAAAAAGTGTTTTACTTTAAAGTCATTTTTACATTTTTTTTTGTTTTAATCTTTTGTCATGTTTTATAAAAGTGCACTTAAGATTATACTTAAGATTTAACCTACTTAATTTTATCATTTTAACTGTTGTGTGTTATTCAATATTACAATTATATTGCAACTTCATTTAACATACTGTAAAGGCTTGTCAGTACTTTTTAAAAGTCAATAGAAGACAATAGAATAAATTATCGAATTCAAATTTAAACTGTAAAACATGATCATTTAATTGTAAATAACACACAATTAAGTGTTCAAAAACATTAAATTCATTACATTCATCTTTTGAAGTATTGAAGTATACCTGTAAGTTCTTGCTGAAGTGTACTTTCTTTGTCAAAGGGTCTGCACGTCGATCCTATACACACCATAAATCAGTCATGAATTGTGGTTCTGACATGGAATATACTAAATGTGACGCAACCATGGCCACACAAAGGAAAGTGAAAAGAGAAAGGGGAAGGCAAAACATTAAAAATTAAAAAGCAGATTATTTTGATGTCATGGACTGAAATGGGCTTTGAAAAGCAGATTTTAAAACTGTGGATTATAGAAAGGCAAAGGTGCTTAGAGGGAACGAGTGCAGTGCTGTTTTAAATTCACTGAACAAGAGCCAAACTGTGGAATTCAGACATTATGATCATGAAATTGAAAATAGACAGTGTAATAAACTTGTAAAATTGCTAGCATTGTAAAGGCAGAAAAACAACTAGTTAGTAACTATTTCCAGCCCATTCTCACCCCCAAGGCGTCACTTAACTGACGCCTTGGGAAGCATTTGGACATGCTTCAATATCTGACGCTTTAGGCGCCCTTTAGCGTCAGTTAGATGACGCCCTAGGATCGCGTGTACCCTACCCCCACCCCACACCTGAACCTAACCGCGTCCTCTAACTGACGCTTTCCTTTAGCGTCAGTTAGATGACGCCATAGGATCGCGTCATGTAAGTGACGCTAAAGGGCGCCTAAAACGTCAAATATTGAAGCATGGTCAAAGGTGACGCCTTGGGGTGAGAATGCGTTGCTATTTCCTATGAAAAAAAGAAGTATTGAATGTGCACTTGTAGTGTACTTCAATTCTTAAAAGTATACATTTTTTAAAACTGTATATCATGCTCAGATGATATTAATGAAATAAAAGCCCACTAAATGGTGTTAAGTAAATTATGTACTTTATTATTTTATCTTTAAAAGAATGTTAAATATTTTTTCCAAAAGGATACTAAGCTAAACTGCATAGGATAAAAACATTGGGTTCATGTTGCAATCAGAAAAGCTTTACTCAGCCTACACATTTTGCTCACCATTAATTGCCATTTTTTTTTGTCTTTGATGGCCTCTCTATATATAATATGCACAACATTGACAAGATTTTGCTACATCTCAGCGGAAAACGTACTCGGTTCTCTCTACAAGAGGGAGAGTTCGTTCTCTTACGAGCGTAATCTCATCCCAAGACGTCATACAACTGACGCTTTTGACCATACAGTCTGTACGCAAAGGCAAGTCTGTACGTCAATATCCGCCGTTTTAGGGTACCCTTAAACGTCAGTTAGATGACGTTATCTAATCCTAACCCTACCCCAGACCTAAACCTACCCCGTCACCTAACTGACGTTAAATGTAAAGCGTCAGTTGTATGACGCCTCAGGATCGTCATCTAACTGACGTTTAAGGGTACCCTAAAACGCCGGATGTTGACGTATGGTCAGTGAGTTGACGTCTTGGGATGAGACTGTGTTAGTAATATCGTAATATCTCTTAAAGCGCATAATATCTTAGGTGAACACAGTGCAAAATGCAGTGCGTGTTGGGAACCAGCACCAAAGTCCCAAGGGCACGTGTCCGGGCCTCATATAGTCCATAATCACCAGAGACTCACAAAGAGTCTGAGAAGAGAAGCTTGAAGCGTCATTCTCAATATATTAGCGTCCTTTTAGGGAGCTAATCACATCAACAGAGTTCCACACAGTCAGGGTAAAATGTTCGGCCTAAACTGGGTAAAGGCCTGTTCACACCGGGACGAATTTCGCGCGCGTTATTCGTCGACGTTTAACGCCTCGTGACTAAACAATGGGCGCCAATGTGAGTGTTCACACCGACGCGGAAAACGCCACGCGTAAAAGCGTCATTTTTAAAAAAACGCCTCGGGTTCGTTTTTTTGGTTTGACGCGCCGCGTCAAAACCTATCCGACCAACGAGATTGGCGGGTTTGCTCACGTGTCTGGTACTTCTGAAGTTACAGTAAAACACAACTTGGGGGCGCGCGAACACAAAACGGTCTTGCCGAGCACACATACGGCGAAGAAGAGATAAGATACCTATGGGCAAGATAAATGTTGAGCTGCTGGTCTCGGAGCATAAAGAGCTGTATGATAATATTTATATTAGTATTTCTGTAATAATAGTATAGTATAGGGTGACTAATAGTCCTGTTTTTTCCCGGGACATGTGTAAAACGATCACTTTGTGCTTTATAGAAATCTGAGTTGAGATGAGAACTGCGCATATATGTGCGTGTGTCAGTTAGATTTTTGACAAGTGAGGAGAGGAGATAGATAACCTCTGCCGACTCTTTGTATTCTTTCTTTTATTTTATTTTTCTATTGTGACCAGATGTTTGTTTGTGTTTTTTTCTCTCGCTCGATCCCCATGTATGAGGACGAGTGTAACGTTTGAGTGGTTTTATTAAACGTGGGGAAATACGACAACTCTCGTCTCTCGTGCATCTGTTCATCCGACAACTGGTATGTTTTTATCTCTGGGCAACATCTCCACTTTGCGTTACACATGTCCTGTTCCCACGTCCTGTCCTGACTGTTTTTAAGTGATGAAAATGTCCTGGTTTAAAAAAAAAAACTGCTGGGAAAGATCAGTTCTACAGCAAAATATAGATGGGCAAAAAAGGTGGACGAGGAAGAAAAACAAGATAAAGAGGATGAAAACTAAGATATAAATAGATTTTGTTCGTTCGTTTTTGTAAGTTTGTGAGAGCTATTTTTTGTTACATTTGGAGGCATTTCTTTTAGTTATTTATTATTTATATATTTATTTTTCTAATACAGAAGACATTATTTCTATCATTATTTCATTCGTTTTTTTCTATCTGTCATAATAAAACATTACATTGAGACATGAATATGACCCTAGTATAGTATTCTATTATTATTTCTGTTTTACATTAAGCCCCATCTAATGTCAGGGAATGAATTTGCATGTTCACTCAGCTCATCGTCAGCGAAAAACGCTTGGGTGTGAACACAAAAAACGCGTTGAAAAACGCTGACGAATAACGCGCGCTGATATTCGTCCCGGTGTGTACGGGCCTTAACGGTATGGGTCTTACTTTTGCCCATGGTGTAATTTTATCAATCAGCGAGCGGTGCTCAAACGGTAGTATTCTGAGCTGAAGAAACGGGGCAGACAATACTAATACTGATTTTTAGACCGAAAGTAGTTTATGAGGCTGGAACCTCTAGGTTATAAAACCTTATAAATGTAGATGGGGAGGCCCAGCCTGCCGCCATACTGCAATGTAATCCCGCTAGACCAAGCCCACGACGAGGCAATGCCTCTTGTGGAGTGCGCTCTAACACCTAAAGGACACTTCAAGCCTTTAGACATGTATGTCAGCGCTATGCAGAGGTGGGGGACTCGAGTCACATGACTTGACTCGAGTCTGACTCGAGTCACAATTTTCAGGACTTGTGACTTGCTTGATTAAAGTACAAAAATGACTTGACTTGACTTTGACTTGAGAACAAGTTACTTGAGACTTGACTTGACTTGAAGTGGAAGACTCGACAATGACTTGAACATATAATAAACAAACAGCAATACAGTTAATTAAAATATATATTATGACGTCAGCATCAATATATCGGCATCTGTGCCTTTACGCTGCTCAATTCAAACCGCGCCAAACGGAAGTTCCGGGAGTCTCACGCATATTGATAGCGTCTCCCTGATGCCCGCAAATGAGTTAAAATCTCCCGGAATCTAGAGCGAGATACTGCGCGTATAACATACATAGCGTGCGGCGTGTGCACGGCAGAGATATGGGAAGCCAAACAAACCAAAAGTGGGACGAGACAGCGGGGCTTTACAGAGCTCGTGCCGCGCAGACATGTCATCTGCGCGGTTCAATGATCCGAGCCGCGCAGCCGATTCGTCAGCGCAGCGCGGACGTGTTTCCTAGCGACACTCAATAGTCAGCGCTGTACTGACCAATTTAAAGCAACGCAAACCATATGCTACATACTACATGCAAATAAATGTACAATAAAGAAACCCCTCCTTCCTTACAAAGAATTGTTCTCTACTGAAGTTTAGGAGTTAATTATGGAGAATTCCATAATTAAAACAATCATTTGTTAATATTTATGTAAATTTAATATATAATATACATAATATTATTTAATATGTAATATTTATTAAATATAAAATATGTTAATATAACATATTACCATTTTTATTTTATATTTATTTTAAACATATTTTAAATATGTTAATATAACATATATTAACCCCCCCCCTAACATTACATTCATTGAGATATACCTCCCTGAAATGAATTCTTGTAGGTTGGGATGTCTGTATATGCAGCATAGATACACGGCTGTGCAGCTGCAAATGCGTTTTACATATAGGTTTCAGTAAATCGAGGAAAAGGAGTTTCCGAAGACATTTGTTGGCTATGATAAGAAAAACTACTGAATTAAAAAAAAAATTGCATTTTATATTCTCATACATTTCATACATTTTATATTTTACATTTATATAAGATATAAGATATTACATTTTAGATTTCATACATTTTAGACCGTTTCAATTAAATTGAATTAGACAGATTGGATTATACATCTTAGAATCGATACATCTTAGACTCTGAACGTTTTGTGTAAACAACACAATTTTATTTTATTTTCAGATATTAATGTAGCACAGATATGCATATGATTAATATAGCAAATGTAAGATACATAATATATGTATAAAAGTTCATCTTTTCTGTGCAAAAATAAATATGTATCGAAAAAATTTACCTCTATTTATTTTAGTAGTGTGACTTGACTTTACTTGAAACTTATCAGGACTTGACTTGACTTGCTTAGGGTGAACCCTTGACTTGACTTGACTTGCTTGATTTATCTGAACTGCGACTTGAGACTTGACTCGAGACTTGATGGTTAAGACTTGAGACTTGCTTGGACTTGACCATGTGTGACTTGTCCCCACCTCTGGCGCTATGGCATCAACTATACATCTGGATAGGCTCTGTTTCGATGCGGCTAGTCCCTTAGCACGTCCGCTGACCGAAACGAAGAGCTGCTCAGTCTGTCTGAAAACAGACAAGCACAACACATAAGCTCTTAATGCCCTGACTGGGCATAGGAAGCTTTTCTTTGTTGTAAACCAGCAGGGCAGACATGGAAATAACCTGAGCCCTGAGCAGTACCTGAGCCCTCCATTAAGGATGACCAGATCGTTCTTCCCAAGTGACTGGCCAGTTGTGGGTTTTGTAAACGCCGCTATGGCCGCCACATAAACTTTGTGCGTGGATGGGGTTCTGCCCTTTCTGCCCTTAGTGTAAAAAGGCAGTGGAAAGAATAGCTATATGAAAAATACAAGCATCGGCTACTGTCTTTTGTCCTACTCTTGCCTCTGCAACTGTGCAAAACCGGAGCCATTCAAATAGACAGCAGGGCAGAATCAGCAGACCCCCTCAGTATGCAATCCCCTCTTTGATATCTGTAATAGGCACATAGATGCTCAGGGTCTATTCTGGGGATTGTAACAATGAACCAAATGCTTCTGTTATAAATTTTACCACACAGCACACTAGATGTCAAAGATTAGACTCTATCTTAATCTGTAAACCAATCTTTTTCTCATTATTCCTTATTACAGTGTGAGTCTGCTGGGGTTGTGGGATGGTGTGTGTCAAGAGAGCCAGAAGTAGGAGTTTCAGCCAAGATTAGAGAGAAAACACTCTACAGTCATATAGGAACAAATGCACGAGATAAACCTAAAAGTACGACGATTAAAGCATTGTGAGACCAAGGATCCTTAAATGAAATAATTGACTTTTATTTAGGCTTCACAATATATCTATACTATATAAACCTGATGGCATTTTTAGTTTCTGGTGAAAACATTGGTGACGTATTGATTGAGCGGTGACAAACGAAATTACAAGGTGATGAATTGTGTGTTTAAAGGTCATAGGGTCGCAGGTCAATAAGCAGGAAAATGCTGTGAAAATGAAAATGTACGAAGCAGGAAGCATGATTAATTAAACTAATACATCAGATTAAACCGGGCAAGCTAAGAGGCAGGATTTCCCTTGGCCATTTAATGAACATTCTCCCACATATAATTATATTAAAGAAGGCAGGGAAGGTGACATTACAATCCGCACTACAATTTAGAAATTCACGCAATTAAAAACAGTGACGTATTTATAGGACACAAGAGCATCGTTCAGAACCTGTGAGGGTGTATGTTGCGCTACTTCAGAATAAACCGATCAAGGGTTCCTGTGATAAAGGATGTGCGGCTGAAAGCGGCAGTGTAAAAATAGGCTCAGAACCGGGTTGTTGCTATGGAAGAGTATGTAGAAGTCCTGGAATTCCTCACCCCCCCCACACACACACACACACACACTGATACTCAAGGAGTGCTGCATGTTGATACGCTGCTGTTTTTTCTTTACAGTTGTATCTATCCACCCTCTTCCTGTTCTTTTCTCTCAGATGGACAAGTTGTAACGACTGGAGTAATTGTACTGTACACCGCACTTCGTTTGTGTGAGATGTGAAAAAGCATTCTGTAAATTCTGAGAGACAAAGCACTCTTACAGAGAAATGAAAAATTTTAAACTGAATATGCTTATGTTTTAAATCTGATAATACCAGTACAACATCGTTCTTTAGTATTGTTTGCTAATGCGATGACGTTGATCTTATATGTAAGCAGATCCAGTGGGAGCAATGCTGACAAATTGCAAATGTTTTTACTTGATGTTGATTTTGATGAATACAATGGGATGGCATACTGTAATTTTATAAATATAAATAATAGTTTTGTATTTATTTGAAACCTAACAAACTTTTTTTTTTTTTTTTGCTTAAAAAAAATATTTTCAAAAAAATAAATAAATGCCATTTGTTTAGTGTTTTTTTTTATGTAAACTACTATTCATAAATTATGTAAACTACTGTTCATAAATGCTCACTAAGGCTGCATTCATTTGATTAAAATACAGTAAAAGCCTTATGATAATATTGTGAAATGTTATACAAATCTTTTTTTATTGTAAGATATATTTTAACATGTATCTTATTCCTGTCATGGCAAATCATTAATCCTCAGAAATCATTATAATATGCTAATTTGGTGTGCATTGCCTAATAGTTTTTGTGGAAACCATACGTTTTGTAGTTCCAGTAGTTTTTTCAGGATTCTTTGATGGATAGAAAGTTCAAAAGCATTTATTGGAAATATTAATCTTTTGTAACATTTTAAATATCTTTAATGTCACTTTTGACCAAATTAATGCATCCTTGCTGATAATAATAATCTTTCTATTTCCAAAACGTTGAATGGTTGTGTACAACAACTTTATGTTTTATATTTTGAGTGTCCAAATACATTTTAGGCCCTCTTACTCTATCTCAGATTAACAGCAATGTTTAATTCATGTATGTTCACAGGAGATGCAACATCCAAGGAGAGCAGCCCCTTTATCAACAGCAGCACCAGTGACGTAGAGAAAAGCCAGCAGTATGATGGGAAAAACATGGCTCTGTTTGAGGTAGTGCCGCACTGCTAATGAGTGTTTAAATGGGTTACATACAGTATGAATGTAGGCTTACACTTGTTTGTATGTGTGTGTTTTGTAGGAGGAGATGGACACTAGTCCTATAGTGTCTTCTGTGCTGAGTAGCCTTGCCAACTACTCCAACCTGACGCAGGGCAGTAAAGAGCATGAGGAGGCTGAAAACAATGAGGAGCCGCGCAAGAAAACTGTGCAGGTGACAAAAACACTTCCATTATCTCTACACACTGCCAATTCACTATACCGAACCTTTTTTGGATGAATAAAAACCTGAACTGAGCTGGATGATCACTATTGTCTTCTGTAAAGCTGCTTTATCACTAAATCAAATTTGTTTAATAATTGACAGATTTTGCGACATCAACACTGTTATTGAACTGAACTGAATCAACATTGAACAGACTTGAGCTGAATAATGACAACATTGTCGTCTTAGAGCTGCTTTGCGGCAGAATTTGTGAATATTTGAAGAAAGTTGCGTCAATAATTGTGTTATTTTTCTGTTTAATGCATTAAAGCTGCTTTGAGACAATCTGTATTTGTATAAAGCCCTTCATTACATGGTCTGCCTGAATACTTGTTTCTGATTGGCTGGAAGGATTTAAACAGATATAAAACAGTTGAACGCACAGGTAGTTCCAGTAAGTTTAATCACTGATCAATATGAATGTGGTGCTTTTTTTCACATACACGCATACACGCACACACACACACACATACACATCACTCGCACACAGAGATTTGAGATCACTCTATGCACACATAGAAACATCCAGGAGCGCACAAGTTCAACACTGAGTCTTTTATTATTACAGTAAAATAGCTTCCCTACAGTATCTGTATATTATGTTTCTCAGCAACAAGAAATATCTCTCACTCTCTCAATAATTATCAAATAAATGCTATAATTTATCCATTAAAATGTAATCTTACCACACTTTATCTCTGTGTCTCTCTTAAAGGAGTAGCTCACTTTTTAAAAAAAACTTTTGCTGATAATTTACTCACCCCCATGTCATCCAAGATGTCCATGTCTTTCTTTCATCAGTTGAAAATAAATTAGGTAAATAAGGTTTTTGATGAAAACATTCCAGGATTTTCTCCATATAATGGACTTCAATGGGAACCAAACGGTTCAAGGTCCAAATGAGAGATTCAGTGCAGCTTTGACGATGAGTAAGGATCTTATCTAGGACCCTTCGAGTCATGACTCGAAAAAAGATTTGTTCAGTTTGATGTACGGGTTTGAACAGGAGAGTCACGTACGCTCATCACAGAACAGAGCAAGGCGACCATTTGTGCTTATAAAACTTAAACATTTTTATTTATTTTTGAAATGACCGATGGTTTAGCTAGATAAGACCCTTATTCATCGTCTGGTGTCGTTTAAAGCCCTTTGAAGCTGTACTGAAACTCTCATTTGGAACTTGAACCGTTTGGTTCCCATTGAAGTCCATTATATGGAGAAAATCCTGGAATGTTTTCATCAAAAACCTTCATTTCTTTTCGACTGAAGAAAGAATGACATGGACATCTTGGATGACATGGGGGTGAGTAAATTATCAGCAAAAGTTTTTTTTTTTTTTTTTTAAGTGAACTACTCCTTTAAAGCCAGCAGAATGCTAGATCTAACAAGCCATAACTGACGAAAATAACAATAATTTTTACCCTTCAGGTCAAACATTGTGTTGCAAACATCAATTACAAGTCAGTGCTGGCAAATGACCATGGTCAGTCTTCATGTGTATTTTTTATGGACGGTACTTAATCAATGATTGAGTGGATGTTGATTGACAAGCAGATAAAATGGCCTTTTAAGTATGCCGTCTGTGAAGTATATTGAGCATCGTGTACCAGTTAATAGATTTACATTGTGTCCTGAATATTGATTGCTTTATCGTTTGATTGACAGGCTCCACGTATGGGGACGATAATGGGCGTTTACCTGCCATGTATGCAGAACATCCTGGGGGTGATTCTTTTCCTCAGGATGACCTGGCTGGTGGGCGTTGGAGGGGTCCTGGGAACCTTCGTCATCGTCTTCATGTGTTGCTCCACGGTCAGTTTCAGACGCAAATACGCAGACACTGTGTGGGGGGTCCGTTACACCAGTTACACGAGCTCAAACACTAATACTACACAAATAGCCTTTCCATCCTTCATATCTGAATGCACTTTATAGCATATATACCACCAGAAAGGTTTCTTCAAACCGCAAAAGAAGAATTTTTTATCACCATTATTCAAGCATGACCCCAAACCCCCCCCCCCCCCCCATCGAGAGCTTAAGGTTTCCTTTTACCCCTCTGCACCTTTAACTGAAGATTGCTTACAGTTATACAATCACTTTGTTGTAAGTCACTTTGGTAAGTCGGTATGTGAGCGTCAGACGTAAATGCTTACATGTGGTGTTTGATTTCAGAGCTGCCAGTTAAGCACAAGCTGCTGGTGATTCTGGTGGCGTGCGTGTTTGAATGTGTTCTGTGCGTGCTCGTGTCACATATTAGTAAATATCTGCTGCGGTATTTTCTGCAATATTATGTAAGTGAATGTGCAGTGCTGTCCCACTTTGAGCTCTTTCCCCTCCTGTCATATCTTCTTTAATATTGTTTGATATAAAAAAGCTGAAAGCTGTCCCTTCAGATTGTACCACCATAAATCCCCTATTATGCCCTTTTGAACCTGCCAAACCCCAGCAGATACACTCAGACTCGCAGAATAAAATCTGTCAACCCACACTCTAGTCATAGTCACAAGGTTTGTTTCAGTCTTGGCTAATACGCTGGCAGTATATGGATACTGACTGCTTTCAAATAAATAATACGCTTGCTTCCTATTTTAGAATTTGAGTGCATCAAATATCATACAAGTTACATGAGTGTAAAATGTGCTCAAGTACATTTTGAAAGTACTTTTATTCAGCAAGGATGACTTATTACACAGATTTCCAACTTATAAATAATGAAGGGGACATTAAATATTGATTTGAGAATTAACTGGTTTAAAATCATACCTGTTTATTATCTTATAATCTATTACTGTGTATAAAACAATTGTTCTAGCAGCAAGACAACCACTTTAACAATATTTTTGTAGGCCTGCTATTAATACTGAAGTCTCCAGTTTTTATTGAATGTTTGAATGAAATGAGACAGACAGCGTGTCTGTGGTGTGAAACCAGAGACATGGAAGAAGTGCCGACCTCAAATAACCGGATAAGCGGTCAATATTGGTCATTATTGTGGTCAATATTGGTCAATATTGCTATTGACGACGGTCATTATTGGGAAATAACTGACCTTGGAATGTTACGACTGACCAATCAGAATCAAGCAGTTCAGAGAATGCTGTAGAAGTATTGCTAAGTAACGTAGTTAACTATGTTAACAAATTACCATCCCCAAAATGGCATTTTGTTATTCAACATAATTACATAATTCATGTCTTTATGCATGGGTGTTACTTCAATTCATGGGGCCAGGGACAAAATAATGTTTCCTCTTTTACCCTAAAATCAATGAATCTGCTAAACCAGTAAAAATTCCACTCAACTGCATACAGTCTAAAAAATGCTGGGTTGTTTCAACCCAAATTTGGGACAAATATGGACAAACCCAGCCATTGGGTTACATTTTAAGGTTAGGTTTGTCCATATTCGACCCAAATTTGGGTTGAAACAACCCAGCATTTTTTAGAGTGTAACCTCTCAATGTTTCTTTTCTAATAAATACAATTTTATTTCACAAGTCACTGGAGGACTTAGTGATGGCCTCTTTTCTCTGTCACTCATTGTCCCCGTTGTATTGATCTTTATTTTCTTTATTTACAGACTATGCTGACTGCGATCTCAATGAGTGCTATTGCCACCAATGGAGTTGTGCCAGGTGAGCAGAATTCACAGTGTTTGTGTATGCGTGCAGATGCCCAGAGGACGGCTGTCCTGTTGTTCTTCATGGGCAGTTAGCTACAGTGCACAGTACAGCTCCCAACTGTGCTGAGATCAGCTCCAAGCTCATAACTGTGTGTTCGTTTGTGTGGATGTTTGTATGTCTCTGTGTTTATTTGAAATAACAGTAGCCCGTGTCATGGAATTTTTAAATGTCATTTCAAGAAGAAAAAAGTTTGATAAAAGTAGCTATGTCTCAATCCACTTATTGTTATGTGAATTTTGGGATTTTGCAACAAAAAAAGTTGAATGGAAATTCCAAAATCCATACAAAATATGCATAAAAAGTCTATGTGCTCAATTGAGGTGGATCATTTTTTTTTATCCAATAAGAAGACAGAAACTACGATGGAAATACATTTTCCGTATAAATCACTCCATCAACAAAATACTCAGATGACTTTGCCTGAGGATGTGATTGGATAACTGTGATTGTAGACCAATTTCATTGCACAGCATCTCAAATATTGGTTTGGTCATTCTGAGATGTCTGAGCTAAAGTCTGACATCAAAATGTGTCATCCAGACACCAAGATAACTTTACCATGTTTATACAGTGTTCTTCTGCACTCTCTAAGTCATTTATGATGTACGAAAAAAGAGCGGCAGTCCCTTTCCTGATTGCAGCAGCTTCCATTTTTAGAACAGATACTGTATTTGGCGCTGGTTTCCCAGGAATTAACGATTGTGTTATCTTGGCTACATGGGATGGAAACGTTGCTGGATTCGCAAATGTTTTATGCGATATTCCAATTTTGTGCTTAAGTAAAATTCACAACATTGGATGGAAAGCTACTATTACTTATTAGTGTGAAATGCTGTTCAATTTAACTCTTTAGATGTATATGCTTAATGCTACATTTGTTTGTGTGCTTGTAGCTGGAGGTTCATACTACATGATTTCTCGTTCACTGGGGCCGGAGTTTGGCGGGGCCGTTGGTATATGTTTCTATCTGGGGACCACTTTTGCGGGAGCCATGTACATCCTGGGATGCATCGAAATCCTCCTGGTACAATTTCATTGGTTTTCGCTTAATCTGACATTCAGTGTCAAACTAATTCAATTTAAACTAATTAAAGCAAAATGTATCGATACAAACTCAGAAGGCAAGTGTCCAAACTGTACGAATAATTACATTATTTAGCATCTCGTTTCTTAGATTTGTGATGATTTTTACAAAATGTATTTTAATTTGTACTGTGAATGTCATATGTCCTCTGAAAGAATCTTCCAGGTCCTACTCTGCACATTCTTTGTTTTTCTAGCATCTTCTGCATATTGGAACCGTTTCAAACTCTGACTTTATGTTTTTTATGATCCATATTTTCACACTGCACTGAGGATAATTAAAGGTTGAGTTTACCCAAAAATGAAAGTTATCCCATAATTTAATCACCCTCAAGCCATCCTAGGTGTATATGACCTTCTTATTTCAGCCAAACACAATTTTGAAGCCCAAAAAGCACATCCATCCATCATAAAAGTAATCCATACGGCTCCAGTGGGCTTATAAAGGCCTTCCATAAAAAAATATGAACATTTGTAACTTGATAAACTATAATCATTGGCTTCCTGTAACTGCCGTACACGAGTCTGGTTCCGGCGGAAGAGTTACCTCTGATCTGACGCATGATGTATTGCTACGCTATCTCACGACCAGTGTTGGTCAAGTTACTTGGAAATAGTAATTAGTTACTGATTACTGATTATTTCTCCAAGAAAGTAATCCAATTACTTTACTGATTACTTATTTTCAAAAGTAATTAGTTACTTTACTAGTTACTTTACTAAGTTACTTTTCAAAAACATGATGCACGACCTGAATACGCTAAAGCAGACCTTTCAGCCTAATTCTATTCTTTCTGCATATTCCATCATCTAAAATGTAATCAAATTAAACACTTTCTTTTTTTTAAACTTGTTTTATTTCTTTCAATATTTTAACTTTATGCACATTGCATCGAGCAAAAATTAAATGAAATGCAACAGTCTCAGACTAGAAGAAAATTGTTGAACATTTAAACCTATTTTCTGCACATTCCACCATATTTTAATGAAATAAAGACAGCCCTTCTTCTGTTAATATAAATTTCTACATATTCCAGCATATAAAATAAATATGTTTTGTAAAATCCTTCATTTGAATAGATGTAAAAATACAGCAACAAAATCATGAAAGTCGCTCCTGACTATATTACAAATTATTAACACTTACGTCTTTTAACAGTAAAGTGCAGAGAGGAGTAAAAATTAGTTGATCAAAACAGAAAATGCTGTTGCATGCCGTATTTTGCTTCAAGTTTTTTTCTGTTTTTTTTTTTTTTTTTTTTCTTCTTACGGAGTTAAACAGTGGTTATGTCCCATCAGCATGTAGCCGCAGCGGTCAGATGGGGGTTCAGGGTTTTTTTTTCAGTAAGTTTCACATTCCTGTACCGGCTTGCTGCTTTAGTTGACCGTGTGAGGCTGTCTCGTGACATGCTTGCTCAGATTTGAGGTAGAATTTTGACATTCTCCAACGGGGGTCCAGTTTCTAGATCAGGATGCTCTCTGCATAGTACGCAAGTCTCTCTCTCGCTCTCCTCGTCGTGCGCGCGATACGAAGTTTGGACTTTGGAACACAGTCTCGCATGCGCGCTCGCTCTAGATTCCGGGAGATTTTAACAAATTTGCGGTATAACTAGTCAATCACAAATGTGGCTCAAAGGTTAGATTTATAGATATAGTCATCTTTCAGGCATTTGACCGACGGGATTGACACTTCAGCGCGAGAAATCAGGGGTGTGTCGTGTGAGCGTGTATGAGAGTTGGCAACTCGGCTGCTCTCTCCCGCGCTCTAGTCGTCTCTCACTGATGTCGCGGCACTCATACATCATTTTTATTCACGCACGACTCATGTCACGAGACGGTCTGACTAAACAAAATCACGGTTAACTAACGCAGTAACGCAGGCTGTTTACGGGGAAGTAACGGTAATCTAATTACTGTTTTTTCAATTGTAATCCCTTACTTTACTCGTTACTAGAAAAAAGTAATTGGATTACAGTAACGCGTTACTTCTAACGCGTTACTGCCCATCAGTGCTCACGACCAATTTGTACGAATTCAACGAATGATTAAAAAGTGTCTAATTCGTACTAATTCGTACGACCTCACTCATACGAATTTGTACGATTTGTCTAAACCCACGTGATGGTTAGGTTTAGGGGTGGGGTAAGGGGTAGGTCATTCGTACAAATTTATACGAATTGGCCAATTCGTAAAATATGTACGATTTAGCAAAATCGTACTAATTCGTACGACTGAGGTCGTATGAATTGTTACGAATTAGCCACTTTTTAATCATTCGTCAAATTCGTACGATTTGGTCGTGAGATCGGGTTGTGTAATTTCGAACTCGGAAGCGCAGAGAAAAACAAAACACCGGTCATGAATAAAAGGTCTAAAACAAGAATGTTTAAAGAGAAATGTGGGAGGAACTTGAGTTTGTTGCCCAGCCATATTTGTTTGAACCGCGAGAGGCGTCTACTCTCACCTAAGCTTACACAACTCCTACGTCATACGTTAGGTCAGAGTTAACTCTTCTGCAGAAACTAGACTTGCGTACGGCCATTACCGGAAATCAGTGATTATAGTTCTGTAGTTAAAGTCCCTGTAAAGGTAATTGACCCTTCGCTAAGCCCCGCCCTCCCTAGTTACTGTTGCTATGCCTGTCAAGCTTTCGCGGCTGACCCATCTATTATAGTGTGGATGCACCCGGTATCAGACATTTCAATGAGATAATTAGTAATTTTCGCCGAAAACAAGTGAAATATCTGAGAGAGCAAGACAAAAGGGACTACAGTATGCATTTGAGGGATATATTCACGACATTAAATGCAACCGATTAGAGAATAATTTCTTAAAAATTGAAGTTAAAGCCTAACTTTATAGTCCCAGCGCAAGCAGCAGCGCCTCATACGCTGACCATTCAAATGGAAAACACAAATTGAGGAACAGCTGTGTTCATCCACAGCAGGGTATGTGAAAATAATCGTAATAATTATAAATCAAACAGCTTATCAATAAATCTTGTGGAATAACTAATACCGGGAGAGCCTCGATCGGATTGGGTTAGGTTAAGGGGTAACGTTAGTAGGACGTCGATCAATAAAATGCTGAAATATATTTTAAAGTATGTCAGTGAGCCTTTGTCTTGTCTTTAATCGTCTTATTTTACGTTATATCATTATGACCAAAGAACCGTCCATATTTCCAAGCAATAGGTGTTTTTGTTAAGCATGTCGACATTTATCAGTAGTTGTGAATGGGTCTCGCACATAGATGCTAGATCAGGCCAATCATTTCTCCCCTTGGCTTTTAGATTTTCTGGAAAAAAAAAACAATTCCTCTCCCCCGTCCAAACTTTTAGTATACCGGTATCAGATTTGCACAATCCATACGCACAATGCTTCAGCATGTTCCCTCGTTCGAAAGCTTGCCAGACCTCCCGCGCATAGTTACGGTTGCTACGACATGATTGGCCAGTGGCGGTTTTCGGGCGTGGCTTAGCGAAGGGTCAATTCAACAAAAAAGTTCTAAACACATTATAAATGTTACATATGTATTGCTAAAACATATTACAAAGACTGTGAACTGTGAAGTTCTGAAATACGGAGTTAGACCGTTAGTGATTCACGCTAGTGGGCGTGGTTTCAGCGCAGCCAGCAGACATGCCCCCAGCGTTTGAGAACAAAGATAACTGCTCATTTTTTCAAGATTTTGAAAGCTTATTTTATGTACTTGCCAGCTTTTTTTATCATTCAAATTTGGCTGGGTGGCTAATAACACATTTTTCTGTGGTATGACAGACTCAGAACACATACTTAATTTTGACTTTACAGGGACTTTTATATTTACAGGGACTTAACAGGGACTTCTACATTTTTTTTACAAAAACGGATCACTTCGCTTCAGGAGGTCTTTCTTAACCCCATGAAGCCGTATGGATTACTTTTATGGTGGATGAATGTGCTTTTTGGAGCTTCAAAATCTCAGTTACTATTCACTCTCATTGTAAAGCTTGGAAGGGCCAGGATATTTTTTAACATAACTCTGATTGTGTTTGGCTAAAAGAAGAAAGTCATATAAACATAGGATAGCTTGAGGGGATTTGGGATAATTTTTTAATTTTTAACTAACATTTTTAGGGACACAATGCATTAACAGCTGGGGGGTGTTGATGATTGGGGTAAATTTAAACTTTTGTCTTCTGTGAAACATGTAATATCATATTTGGCTACTGAAGGGCAGTACTAAATAAAAATATCTTACAATTATTATTACAAAATCTTATTTTTTTTGTAGATCTACATTGTGCCAGCAGCTGCCGTATTCAAGATGGAGGGTCTGGAGGGAGCAGAGGCTGAGGCAGCATTATTGAATAACATGCGTGTGTACGGTACCATCGTGCTCTCCTTGATGTCTTTAGTTGTCTTTGTTGGTGTGAAGTACGTCAACAAGTTGGCCCTTGTGTTCCTCGCCTGCGTCATTCTCTCCATTCTCGCTGTCTACGCCGGGGTCATCAAGACATCTTTTGATCCACCTGACTTTCCGTAAGTAGAACTTTTTGGGATTCAGAATGTTCCTTTAGGGCACAGAGCATCCATAATCATACAGACCATATCCTGTATAGGGTGTGTGTGCTCGGGAACCGGACTCTTGTGTCGAAGAGCTTTGACATTTGTGCCAAGACCATAGAGAGGGGAAATGGCACGGTCACCACCAAGCTTTGGAGAAGCTTCTGTGACTCCGAGTTCCTGAACGCCACCTGCGATGATTACTTCACAAACAACAACGTTAGCCAGATCCAGGGAATCCCTGGAGTGACCAGTGGCATCCTGGCAGGTTAGAAGACTTACAGACATTGATACTTATACATCACAATACTTTTACTTTTTCAAATAAATAATACTTTAATACTTTTTCAATTAAATTATGTTTTTTTTAACTTTCTTTTCTTTAAAGGTTTCCCACAAAATATATTAAGCATGTCAATAATTTTAAATTGTAATATTTTCATAATCTTAATGTATCATTTACTAAACTCTATTTATAGTTTTTTGATTGAAAAATGCAGCCTTGTTTAGCATACGAGACTTTTGAGTGGTGTAGAGACAACAGTGTATAATTATTGTCTTTGTAAGCATTTTGACAAAAGATTAAAAAAGATTGTGTAAGCTTGGAGCCAATTTTCCTGTGAGCTTTTTGTTTTTCTATGCAGTTTACTTTTTTGCATAGTAAAATAAAACCATATAGCTGTTGTTGGCGATTTTTTGGCAAATCATTTTGTCAGATAAATACCTTAACTATGTATAGTGTTTTGTTCTTCCCTCATATTTAAAATATTAGAAAAAATAATATTTTCCGCATACTTTAAATGTTTTATCAAAATTATTTCAACATAAAAGCTAATTAAATAAAACACACTGCCCGTCCAAAATATTTAAATAGGCAAATGCTTAAGAGTCTATGATTGGATCATTATTGCAGTAATTATTATGTTTTTAGCATGTGATGTGTTTGCAATAGTTCTTTTAAATGTAATTGATGGTGTGTGTAGCTTTTTATTTCTTAAACAACCATGTGAAAAACACATCATGACCATATTCCATTTTGACAATGTCAAGATTCATCAGGCTCAAACTGTGAAACAATGGTAGGGAGGGAGCATCAAGAATCATTTTCACACATGAATTGGCACTTCTGAGTCCAGACCTGAAATTCCTTGAAAATCTTTGGGATGTTCTGGAGGAGACTTTACAGAGTGCTTGACTCTTGTATTCTTGAACAAAACTTGATGCACCTCTTAATGGAAATAACATCAGAACATTTATTTCCACCAAGATCAATTTTTGGTCAAGATCTTGTCTTTTTACATGATTGTTTAAGAAATGAAAAGCTACACACTCCATCAATTAGGATTAGAAGAACTGTTGCCAAACATATAACATGCTAGAAACATAGTAATCACTGCACTAATGATCCAATCATAGACTCTTAAACATTTGCATATATAAAATAAACTTAAAATACTATTATATAATTTATAGTCCATACTATTATTTTACAAATTTCGAACCCCATTTGAATATTTGAAATGCTTAAGTATACCAGTAATGTTATTGATTAGCTTTAATGTTCAAAAAATGTACCGATTCTGTATTTGATGTCATTTTGTTTTTAAAAAATTGTGAATCTTGTTTTCTTCTTCACAGAAAACCTTTTCAGCATGTTTGCTGAGAAAAATACATTTATAGAGAAACGAGGTATAGCTGCAGCACTCGACCCTGAGGCACCACTAACCAACACGAACCGATATGTCCTCGCTGACATCACCAGCTTCTTCACCCTGCTGGTTGGCATCTACTTCCCCTCTGTCACAGGTCAGTACAACCGTTCCATGACTATTAGGGGAATTATTATTACAGTTTTTTTCAACTGCTTACACACAAAATCCTTACTTGTCAAACAGTTTCGGAAACCCGAACTCAAACACCAGAACCAAACACTAATTCTTGGCCTTCGACTCAGTTTTCAATATCATAAAACACTTTTTGCAAACTACAACACAGAATTCTCTATGTACCACACAAACATCTAACAGGAAGTATCTTGATTTTAATTCCTCAGTGCCTCACACTAACTCCTCACATTGCTTTGTTTAACACCAACCTTAGAATAGGCATATAAATTGGACAAAGGACAAGTTATAGGTTTTTTGGACTGTGTAAAACTATTCACAACCACAAATGCCCAAAAAAAAAAAAAAAAAAAAATGTTAGTTTCAATCTTGCTTTCGTGTTTGCCGTGAATTTCTCTACATCACTCTGCCAATTACTTTCAATCTTGTACGGAAATGTACATAGGAGCTCATGAAAGAAAGAAGAGCTTTAGGTTTTGAATAATTGTGTGTATGTTTGCAATAGATGTGAGGCATTTGCAATGTGTGTGTGCAATTCTTGGATTTGTGTGTAAAGTTAAAAAAAAAAAAAAAACTGATCCACAAACAGACCCAGTGTTTTCTGAAATAATGTTTGTGTGTATGTCACAGGTATCATGGCTGGTTCCAACCGTTCTGGTGACCTGCAGGATGCTCAGAAGTCCATCCCTGTTGGGACCATCATGGCCATCACAACTACCTCAATCATCTGTATCCTTTACTCCAAATTCAAAACCACTCCAGCTCTGACACATAAATGACACAGTGCAGAACTGCACATCTTGAATAAATATTACATAAATTTGTATACAGTGTAATTTGGAAACGATAATGATAAAA
>NW_024121099.1:57534425-57646587 GCF_016745375.1 Pimephales promelas | reverse complement strand
AATATCATACGGCCCCTTTAAGCTGTGATTTATTGCAAATAAATGTTTCCATGTTTAAACCTTCCTGTGCTAAAGGACGCGGTTTGACAGGCTAGGTATGTTGTGATTAAGACGTTGAATACCAGTCAACTCTTTGTTGTTACTAAGCAACCTGTTCCCTGGCAACGCTTTACTTGTCTTTGGCAACCGTTTGATTTAATTCAGAATGACTGTTCCCCTTTACTCCCATGCTGTGTCGTCTCTAAGTCCATGCAAGTCTTGGGACCGATGAACCAAGACATTAAGAATGTTTTAGCATCCAGATTCGACATCGAACTCTGCTGTTAGTGTTAAAAAATTGCCTGCGTCACAGCACTGATGTCTTACAGTATTCACATCACTTCAGTACAGCAGGTACTATTTAGAAGGCCATGAATCTGTTCAAGATAAGGAGTGTCCTATGAAAGGTGCTTTTCAACAATTGAAGAGGATACGTGGCTGGCAGACTGCAGTGTGAGAGGAGCGAGACAGCTGGGGGATTTCATCAAAGAGCATGCGACAGGGAGCAAGAGTGGGAGGAAGATGAAGACAGAGAAAAGGAGGGAGGGGGATGTTACTCAGGCCAACAGCAGCACCTTTGCAGCTATGCGCCACTTTGTGTGTCAGAACCCTGGGTGGAAAATATCTGCAGAAATTAATCTGACAGCTGTGGCTGTGTCTGAGCGTGCCTTTGTGCATGTGTGCATACGTTCAGGTGGCCTATTTCCTGAAATTAATGCAATAGCTGGCGTGCCATGGTCACCCACTCTGTGTGAGATTATCCCAGTGAGCCACACCTGTAGTAAAGCCTTTGAAAGCTAGCGTAAACTGTTCATTTTGTGATAAATCTACCATGCGAGAGACACAACCTGTGCTTATCTGTCCCTTTGCTGGGTGTTTTAACAATCTGCTATTATAGTATCCACTCAGTTCAGTTCTCATACTGTCAATCATTCAGATGAATAATATTGTTGAATATTAAGCAAGTCGGAGGTGACAGTGGCAAGAAACCCAAACTGCATCAGGTGACATGATGGAGAAAAAAAAAACTAGTGAGAAGTTTTCTTCTGGCCAATGAAACGGACATGCTCTGGTTTAATTCAATTCTGAATCACATGTCAGAAAACTGATTGTGGATTAGATTCATTTGAAATATTTCATCCAGATGCTTTTGCTTGAAAATTCATCACGCCTGTGTGGAGACGAAGCTTGTAGGTGTTCTCTTGGTCTTTGCTGTCGTGTTGATAAGGTATTCACAATGTATTGTCTAGTTGGCATGGTCTCTGCTGACATTCAGGGCTGTGTTGTGGTCATGTCTAGGTGCAGTTATTAGCGTAGATGCCATTCTAGCGATGTAAAAAATACATCAGATTCCCAGTTCTGGTTGACCTACTTTATGCAGCCGTACAGTCCTTTTACAGATCTTAATTTAAAGACTCCCTGTGGTGAAAATCAAGTTTTTAATGTTGTTTATACATCTATGTGGTGTTTTTAATATGGTTTTAGACAAACCATGTGCAAATTCATGTCAACACCATTGCTGAGCATTTTCTCCTTAAAACTGCAGTGAACCAAAGGCAATCTTAAAAACGCAGTTTGAAATCGAAGGTGTTTCTGACATCACAAACTACCGTGTAACCAATCACATCAAAGTGTAATCGTCAACGAGTGGATCTCTGAGCTGGCTAGAGAAGGGGCTAATTTGCATTTTCATAGAACTGTGTGTACTATAAATGAGGCAAGTGTGTAGAGTTACATTAAAGCTATTTTAAGGCATGAATATTTTTTTTTTCCTAGGAAATTTTTTTTTAACACTAGAACGGCCACAACGGTCATTTTGACCGTTTTGAATTTTATATCTACAATAACTTTGTTGAAAAAAATAATAAAATCCTGCTGGTACCTGACTTTTCCTAAAATTGTCTGTATTTTCATTTAAAATGCTTTTCATATAAATTAAGTTACGTAAACGTAAGGCAAAACAAAAAAAATTAACATATTTACCTATTTCGGCCATAGACGGTCATATTGACCGCACTGAATTTTGCGGTATTTTTTTGTTAAATATCCCGCGGTTGATCGTGTTCTCTCTCAACTGTCAACAGAATGGTCCGTCCGGTCACCTCTGTAGCGGTGTTTGCTATATAATAATTTCTACATTAGTTGTTGATCAGAAATAAGCAAATAAAACCGGACTACAGTTATCTATAATTCGGATGCAGGGGAACAATCGGAGGTGGAGTGACAGCGACGTTTCCTGGGTGCAAGTTAACATTTCCTCCTCATCAGAGAGTGATTCAGAGTCAGAGTCCACATCAAGCAAAAAGAGACGGCTGCTATCATCAGACACGGCGGATCCAGATGTTCCATTCATGTCGGATGATCGTGGTGAGCTCTGCTGCCCTGTCCTGCGCTGTTTGTTTTGCTGCATGGGCTGTTCACTAGTTCTGCGAGTCCTATTATTATAGCCTTGACCGCGTCGCAAATCGTCACTATCTAACATTTTCGTCATAGTCTTTGTCATTCACACCTTGTTTTTATTTAGTTATCGTCTCGTTTTCGTCTTTGAAAAAATGTGGTTGACAAAAATAATTACGAAAATTATTCATCAACACTGTTTTGAATCTAACGGTCAAAATGACCGCTTGTGGCCGTTCTAGTAGTTTTGGAATTCTGGCACTTCTAGTGTTAAAGGGGTGATGAACTGAGAAATCAAATTTTCCTTGAGCTTTTGACATCTAAGAGGTCATCATATTATAAGAATATCCTGTAAATTTCAGAACTGAAAACGTCTTGTTGGTCCAATAAAAGCTTTTATTTGCACCAGCCTCTGCCAACAACTTGTTTAGCAAAGTGGGGAACTATGACGTCAAAGAGGATAAAACACCACTAACTTATCGACTTATCAGAAGAAGATCAACGCCTACTTCAACACGGCTGGTTTAGCCCCGCCCACCGATTCGCGCATTACACGCATAGCTAAATAACAAAGGCCTACCTCCAATAGGACTGCATGGATAAACTTTATTTTTAATGACGTTCCAGCTGATGAGGTAAATCATTGTCCGTCTGTTCACTTCATTTGACTGAGGATTGTTTTGTAAACAGGACTGGATTTGCAGACCGATTAAGATTAAAGAACGGTGCTGTGCCGTCTATATTGGATCTGACAAGAATGGTGCAACACACGGACTCTGGGTCGAACATGTATGGGCGAATAATTCCGGTTGCCATTTTACAACATTGGACGTTTTCAAAACAATTTCCCCCAAGTGCATCGACGGGTGAGTTGAAACTCTTATAAAATGCAAAACTGTTATCCACTCACAGCAGACGGCTTTTTACTTCCAATTCTTTAGTGCGAGACGCCCATAAAAACCGAGCATTTTTCAGCCAGGCTCAAAACTAGTGTACAAAAAAGCCTATTACTTATTCATTTTGATGTTTTTGAATGCAAAAACCAAGCGAACGTCATAACTTGACCTCAGACAACAATATGATAAAATGTAAAAAGCCAGTTCATGACCTCTTTAATATGTAATATTGGTGATCAAATATGAGTTTTAAGGGATACAATTATTGACTACAGGGCGACTCAAAAAAATGTGATAGTGTGTTATGTGTATGCTAGGTTACAGAGATGTTTTAAATCTAGATTTATACTGACAGAGTGTGTCTGCCTCCTGAACAACACTTCTTGGGTGCTAAATAGGAAAAGGATACAGCCTGCTGTCAATTTTGATATTAGGTATCAACTGGCCAGAGTTTTGAGACCACAATAGACATGAAGGAATATAATGCGTTGAGAGCTCGCTCAGGTACTGAGGAGCAAAACCATTTAGTATGTTATAAGTAATTAGCAATATTTTAAAATGTATGCAATATTTGGTAACGCTTCCTTTTACAGTCCAGTTACCCATGTAAATACTATGTACTTATTTTAGTAACTACAATTACTGGGTAATAACTAGTACTAACCCTGAACCTACCCCAAAACCTACCCCTGTTCCATGTACTAACCTTATATTAGCAAGTACTTTCTAGGTAAATACACTGCAAGTACACTGTACTGTACTGTAAAAGGAAGCGTTACCCAATATTTAATATGGAGCCAATGCAGTGTTGACGGAACCGGGGTAATATTGTCATTCTCCCTGGTTCTAGAAAGAATTCTAGCTGCTGCATTTTGGACCAGAGGGGTGCGTTTCCCGTACAACGACGTAGTTCACTGCTTCACTACCATAGTACGATGCATCGTTGGAAAAATCAACTAGCTAGTCACGACTGTTTCCTGAAACCCACTGTCGCAAAGTATCGTTCAACCACGTTGGTTTCGCACGTGGTGGAGTAATAACTGCTTTTAATGAAACTGTTTGAGATCCAATTAACGCTAGATTTGTTTTATATAAATTACAGACATGTAATCTGAGGACTACTTCTACTTGTTCTCAGTTGTTTTGCTTTATTACCAGACTCAATATTTGACTCGTTCTTACATAGTGGAGCGCGTTCGCACATGAGCACTTTTCAAACACGTTACTTCAAATCTCTTGACAAACTAAAAGAGGTAAATTCCATTTGTAAGTATTCTAAATAAAAGACACCGGTTGTACTGAATACCAGCTTGCTCATTATGCTCAAGATAAGGATTTATTACCTCCAAATGTGTTGCAATATAGAAACGATGCTTCTAACCATAGGTCGAGAGCTGTCGTTCAAACCACCCAACTTTGCGATGCTGTTTTCGAATGTTCGTTGGAACGATGGTTTCGGGAAACACCGAATCATTGAACTATGCTGATAACGACGGAACTTGCGACCATAGTTGGCTAACGATGCTTTCGGGAAACGCACCCCAGATTGAGTTTGTTTACTAAGCATGCAGGGCACCCACCCAGTAGAGCATGACAATTGTTGTGCATTTAAAAAAATACACTTGTTTTGATGAGTGATGATAACATACTAAAGCAGATGCAAAGTACTTGATTAATTTTAACAGTTATTTATTAATAGTGTATTTGATGTCCAAAAATAATGTCTAATAAGTCATTAAGTAAGTAGATAACTTTAAAGATATGTAGTGAGTGATTCTGTAGGTCTGTAGTTGTTGAGTAAACAATAATAACGATGTCTTCAAATGAACTCCAAAATAATTGTTTCAGTGTTTCTGAACTGCATAATGGAAAGCATTTTAGGCATAGTAAGTGTGTTCCCGACATAAATACAGTCCTTCAACTACACTGAACTATATTCAAGCATCATAATTTAAAGGGGTCATGAACTGGCTTTTAACATTTTATTATATTGTTGTCTGAGATCAACTTATGACGTTCGCTTGGTTTTTTGCATTCAAAAACATCAAAATGAATAAGTAATAGGCTATTTTGTACCCAAGTTGTGAGCCTTTTTGAAAAACGGTCCGTTTTTATGGGCGTGTCGCACTGAAGACTTGGAAATAAACACCCACTGCTGTGAGTGGAGAACAGTTTTGCATATTATAATGAGTTTAACTCACCCGTCGATGTACGTGGGGGAAAACGTCCAATGTTGTAAAATGGCAACCGGATTCGCCCATACATGTTCAACCAAGAGTCCGTGTGTTGCACAATTCCTGTCAGATCCAATATAGACGGCACAGCACGGTCTTTACTCTTAATCGTCTGCAAATCCAGTCTTGTTTACAAAACAATTCTTAGTGAAATAAAGTGAACAGACGACAATGTTTTACCTTATCAGCTGGAACGTCATTTTAAAATAAAGTTTATTCATGAAGTCCTATTGGAATCCAGAGGAAGTTAATGCAGCGACTGTCTTCTTCCACAACCAGGCACTGCACAATATTCTGTATTGCTCGGTAGAACAATCCGGTTTGTCATCACGAGGTAGGCATATGTTAGGCTACTTAGCTATGCGTGTAATGCGCGAATCGGTGGGCGGGGCTAAACCGGCCGTGTTGAAGTAGGTGTTGATCTTCTTCTGCGGGGGTGGTGTTTTAACCCGTTCGACGTCATAGTTTCCCACTTTTAAAAACGAGTCGTTTTCAGAGGCTGGTGTCAATAAAAGCTTATATTGGACCAACAAGACGTTTTCAGTTCTGAAACTTACAGGATATTCTTATAATATGATGACCTCTTAGATGTCAAAAGCTCAAGGAAAAATTGATTTCTCAGTTCATCACCCCTTTAATGAAAAATGGCTTTAAAAATTGCAAAACATTTTCTGTCTTAGTTTGCATGGGCATATTATATATTTTGCACAAACTTTTTTCCCACTACAACAACTTTAAAGAGCTTTGAAGGTATACACTATTCCCCCATGAATCAAACCCATGATCATAGCATTACTATTGCCATGCTCTAACAGTAGAGTCAAAGAATTTACAAAAGACAAACACTGGTCAGCAATCCCATTCATTGTGATGGCACTGCTGAAGGATATCTGCAGAACGGCACACACGCTGCAGCTGCAACACTGCCTTTGGCTGTGGTCTATCTACACACACAGACACACAGCTGTGGTCCTCTCTGCGCTACTGACTTGTGGTCTGGACAGTCATTATGTAAGCCTTGAGTCACTGAATTGGTGGTGCGCTCTCCTGGGGAACATGAAGGTTTATGTCAATAATGTTCACACTCACCACACAAAGGATTTGAGGGCAAAGACTGTGAATGACTAGAGATTTAGACACAGAACAGTGCTTTCCTTTATTGCGCAGAGCATTTTGACCCTGAGTTTAATAGCACGCTGCAAGCAGACAACTATAATAGAATAAAAGAGCATAATAAATATTTTTTTTGTGTGTGTGTGAAATATTTGGATTTCTGAATTGATTTCTCATAAACCTTACTTGAACTCACAATTACAGACAAGCATAATTATGACTAAACTAACACAAACAATTGTACTTTTAACATTGGGTAATCATCAATTTAGGGTGGAGAAAGTAAGTCAACCCTTGAATTGTAAATTCTCCACCAAATGTTTCCTGTAGCTTCTTATACGACTTGAAAATATGGACATCCATACCTGTTTTATAAATATTTTTGGGTTGTCTTGATAGCAGAGACGTCTTTAGGTTATGGCACAGCATCTGATTTGGCTTAATAGCAGGACTCAGGAAAACCTTATTCCAGCCTGCCCTGCCAATGATCACCAAATGCAGTGGCATCCATTGACCTCTACGGGGCCAGGGGTGAAATCGAGCAAGTGACCCAATGTCTTCAATAAATTGTGAAAAGTACAATTGTTTATGTGTTTTGAGTTTAGTCAGGTTGTGTTTGTCTGTAATTGTGACGTAGATGAAGATCAGCATGCAAATTACAAACAAGAATAAGTTATAACTATTAAGGAATGCATACATTAAAAGAGTAGTTCACTTTAAAAAAAAAAAAACTTTTGCTGATAATTTACTCACCCCCATGTCATCCAAAATGTCCACCTCTTTTTTTTTCTTCAGTCGAAAAGAAATTAAGGTTTTTGATGAAAACATTCCAGGATTTTCTCCATATAATGTTTAGTTCCCAATGAACTTCATTAGGAACTAAATGGTTCAAGGTTCAAATGAGAGATTCAGTGCAGCTTCATAGGGCTTTAAACGACACCAGACGATGAATAAGGGTCTTATCTAGGACCCTTCGAGTAATGACTCGAAAAAAGGTTTGTTCATTTTGATGAACGAGTTTGAACAGGAGAGTCACGAACGCTCATCACAGAACAGAGCAAGGTGACCATTTGTGCTTATAAAACTGAAACTTTTTTTATTAATTTTTTAAATGACCGATCTTTTCTCTAGATAAGACTCTTATTCATCGCCTGGTGTCATTTAAAGCCCTTTGAAGCTGCACTGAAACTCTTATTTGGACCTTGAACCGTTTGGTTCCCATTGAAGTCCATTATATGGAGAAAATCCTGGAATGTTTTCATCAAAAACCTTAATTTCTTTTCGACTGAAGAAAGAAAGACGTGGACATCTTGGATGACATGGGGGTGAGTAAATTATCAGCAACATTTTTTTTTTTTTAAAGTGAACTACTCCTTTAAGGAAAAGTGACCGTAAAGACATTTATAATGTGGCCCAATAATCAAATAAATGCATTAAGCATTAAACATTAGGCAGCACAAATGTTTTCAAAATTGATATTAATAATGTTTCTTAAGCACTAAACTGTAATAGACCATCAAATTAGCATATTTTTAATATTTATTTTATATGTTTTACAATATTACTGTTTTGTATTTCTGGTCAGTGTCACATGATCCTTAACACATTTTTTTTTTTTTTTAATAGGGTGGTGCAGGGATGGTGTAATTTTGTAGGCTTAACCCGGAAGTAAGCAACAACTTCCCTCCACAAAAACCCAATTTTTCCATTGGCTTTTTGGATTATTGTAGATAATGAGGTCTGTGACAAACAAAAGCTTATCATTCTTGCAAGTTTTGTTCATCATGGTAATCTTCACAAAAAACACAACTCTTGATTTTTGGAGCGTAAATATTATCAGCAGAAGTCAAAATCAAAATGTAGGCTACACTCTTAGAAGAAAAGGTTCTATATAGAACCTTACAGTGCTACGTATTTGGAACCCCTAAAAGGTTATATACAGAAAAGTATATATTTATATAATTTTATGTAGTTAATATCACACGAAGTGTGCCGGTTCAGTTTTTCTCCTCCAAAAATCAGCATGATTAAAATGTGATATTAAGTTACTACAACAGTTTAATAAACAATAATTTAATAAACTACAAAATGTTGCAGAATAATGTAATATATGAATGAATAATAGCCAAAAGGGTTCTTTCTTGTCATTATATTATTTTTTTTTAGCATAAAAGGTTCTTTGGAGTTGAGTAAAGAACCCTATGCTTCATATAGAACCCCAATTAACCTTTTTCTAACAGTGTATAAAAGTACTAAGCAAAGGAATGACTTCAACATCACCAACACTAATGCTGCTTCCCAATTCGCATACTATCCGTCCTAAATAGTATTGGAAAATAAAATTAGTACGTCCCAAATCGCAGTATGTTGAAATGAGTGTTTCAAAGATACCCGGATGGTCTACTTTTTCCAGTCAGAATCCGAAGTGTAGATCGATGCACACTCTAACGGCTGATATTGCCCACAAACCCTTGCGCGTTGGACGAGGATTCGGTTAGAACTACAAGCACGAGTAAAAAGTGTTAAAAAAAAACTACAGACACGTAGTCGAGAACGCGCGAGTGCCCGCGATTGTGTTGAGAGGTTTAGATAAAGAGCTTTGAGTGATTAATTATCAGTATCTAACCTGACGAAAATTAATTTATTCAATGTTGTCCACATTATATTGCATTTGCAGCAGCATTGTGAACTTTTGTAAAGACACGTTTAGCCATTACGTTTTAAATGCATCATTATATTCAAATAGCAAAAACGGGGAGAGCATGAAAGACCCACAACTGGCAGATGAACGTGCTCTCCGAAACGGTAGGAAATCAAATTAGATAGAATGGAGGATTTTAACTGTGACAAGATGATTGACAGGGCAGTTTACGGTGACAGGATGCACACAGCACGCGACAGAACTGTCCGTTAAATATGACGTGATAGTGTCTCAAAGCTTGCCTACTCTTTTGCTACACACTCAAACGTATGTACTTTTTCCTCACAAAAAGAGTACATACTTTTAGGGCGTATATGTAAGCGAATTGGGACGCAGCTTCCGACTCTTTCTTTCGGAAAGACTCTTTCTGTCTTTTTTTAAAATAAGGTGGAAGTGGACTAGTGAGTAGATGAATTTACCTGTTCAGCTGGTGCCATTTAATGTCCCCAAAATCTCTCTATTTAGCCACTTGTTAGCCAAAATAAACACATTATGATTAATTGTGCAAACTTAAATGGCAAATTAGTCAGATTCCCCCAGGTTTTCCATTATTTATTTATTCAAAAGGTTTGAGAACCACCACACATGTCAAATGTCGGGATATGTGAGATTAGTCAGCTCTTGGCTCTGAAACACTAATGTAGAGCTACCTCAAGACAATCACAGCATATACAGAAGAGCGTATGACATATGATAAATGGATGCTGGTCTGCTCACTCAGAAGAGCTTCTCAATCAAATTTCGACCGTATGTCAAATATTGTGGTTGTGAATTCAGCCTGTTATGTTTTGCCAACACAGAAGCCTTCTGCCATTAAGTTTGTTTAGATTAAGCCAGTTGGCATCGTGTTACTTTCTTTGTCACCAATGCCAGCTTAGTGAATCAGCACTTTTGGCTTGAGGATAAACGCTTCAGTCCAACTACAGAGAGAAAACGCATTACACCAAAACAGAAACGTCACTTTTCCAAGTCTAGGTTAATTTCTGCTGTATTAAATACACTTGCGAATTTAGAAGGAGAGGTGACATGCCTCAAGGTTTTCTCTCATAATGTCTTTATTTCCCTGTCTTCCTTCATTCCTTCTCTTGTCAGTTTCCTCTAAAATGAAGCAAAGTTTTCAAGTCTCATTGCAGCTTATGAGCAGACATCATGTGATTCCACTTTTAATATTTCAGGACTTAACTGTCTTTTATCATCAGAGCTTCTGAATCTGAGGATCAGCAGGTATTTAATTAACAGCAATATCTTTTGTACCAGTCGTTGGTTTCTTTTCTCTTTGTTCTGTCTTTAGTCAAGACTCAGTGGATGTGACCTAATATTGCGGTGAAAAGGCATTCGCATAACAAACAGGAAATCTGGGGCTTAATCCTTTTTGGATTATTCTCTTTGACTCTGGCTGTTTCGGGATTGACCCTGATGCTGTCCCTATGTTCTGCCCCCACTTTCTGTCTAGATCTGATAAAACTCACTTGTTCCTGTATAGCACAACTTGTAGAGCACAGTGCTGATAATTAAAAGGACATGGGTTCGATTCAAAGGGAATGCATTGGCCAATGGAAATGTGTGTCTTTAATCATCTTCCCACTTTGGAAAAGTCTTCGAAAATTCTCCTATAAGATAAATAGCTTCTTTAAACTTCTCAATTCAAATACGATGATCAAACCCTTGATATGAGTTGTATCAAGGGTTTGATGGTTGTTTTTGTGCTTTGAGAACACAAATCATACAATATGATGATGTACCACAGTGCTTGTCAGAAATCCTTCTCAGAGGTTTAAAGAAATCTTGATTCTAATACAACTGACACCCCGTGATTTGATGATTGGCTTTTTGGATTGAAAGTAGAGGATAATTTGAGAGAAACAGCTAATTCTGGGTTATCAGGGCAAGCAGTACTTGTTGTTTCACTCTCTGCATTTACTAGACAAAGGCCTGTGTCCTGTGGGAAAGCTGATTTGCACTGAGTGCCATCATGATTAAAAGGGATATCATTCAACACTGCTGGCATAAAATACAGAAAAGTAGAGTGTTGTTTAGAAAACATAATAAATAGATTTCTGAAATACAATACCTCTTTCAGTTAACAAAGATCAGTTCATTCTTTGGCCATGACCCAAATGGGATGCACTATAATTGATTTATTTTCATGAGACTGGATCAGGTTGGCATTATGGAAAATAGAGAATGTGTAAGAAAGGTAGTAATAAAAAGGACCTCTAAGGAGCTGAATGTTTTTTTGTTTTTTTTCTTAAATTTATGTTCAGCTAGAAAGATTTATCTGGTGATTCTGGATCATATTTTAATATTTTCTATATTAATTTCTGTGTTCAATTGCTCAATTTGGAACATTGCAGTGAAGAAAGAGTTGAAGCGTGGCTCAAACCTGCAGCCATTTTATTTAAATAACCATGAAGATACTCCAAGAACAAAACATCAATCCAACAGGAGAAATATAAATGTAACAACGCTTTAGCACAACGACAACACTGGACATCCAACAGAGGAAACCCAAGGACTATAAACACAAAAGTAAATGAGGAAATAAACAAAGCACAATTTATCCACAACTATAGAAACAAATCAGGAAATGGAGAAAAAACAGAGAAAAAAGAAACCAGAGACAACACAACAAGCTACATTACATTTCAATATAAGAGTTCTCGCAAATAAAGGCAAGTACACCCTCTCCCACGTGATGCCTACTGGTGCCGTAAACACAGGCAACACCAAAGTGGATTGAGGAGGTGGTGATGGATACAGGGGATAGGAAACAGGACTAGGACCCCCAAGAGGAGGAACACCCAGTTCACAGTCCACAGCAGGTGGAAAGCCCTGACAGAGCCGGAGAGATTGAGACCCACGGTGGAGCCTTACGCCGAGTTCAGACTGCATGATTTTAGCCACGATTTTGGCTCGCCGACAGGTTTTGAGAAATCGCCGACAAATGGCCAAAATCACAGGCAAATCGGTGCTCGTTCACGCGAGTGACAATCACGCAGTGTGAATGAGCAAAGACGCGAACTTAGAGAATCACAGACGAGTCGCCGACGCCCCTTGATATATCTGGCATGCTAAATATCTGGACCTGTCGGCGATTCAAAATCCTGCTGTGTGAAAAGTGTTTTGACTGAAAACTACATCGGCGATCACCGGCAGCCAGTGAGAGAGCAAGATACAAAGCAGCAGGGAGTTCGGGGAGGAGTTATAGATCACATATCAACATGATATGGCATTGTTTCATAAAAAAAAAAGCTTCTTCACGGTCTATTTGGACACAATAAATGGAAGAAAAATTAGTAGAAATTTGGCAGGAGCACTCGTGTCTGTTTGACGTTTTACCAGCTGGACCACAACCGGGTCGAAAAAAAAAAAGTGTCACGTGAGAACTCCGGTCTTGCACGTGTGGTGTCGCGGCGTTGTTTCCTTTTCACATCTCACGTGTGTTTGTTGTGGAACGTAGTTTGCGTGCAGCGTGCTAGACAGAGTCTGTCGGCGATTTTTCCCATTGTAAAGTCATGCAGTGTGAAACCTTCTGTCACCGATTAATCGTCCAGTGTGAACACAGCAGTGACTGAATGCTGGCCAAGAGAGTCATGCAGTGTGAAAGAACATGCGACCCGACTACTTTGAAAATCATGCAGTCTGAACTCGGCATTAGGCGATGTAATCAGGGGAAAGCTAGAGAGTCAGTGAGGCTGGAGACTAAGGTGGAGCTGAAGGGCTGGAGAACCATGCCGCCGCTGGACTGGTGAGTAAATATAAACTGAGGACCGATGTGGTGCTGGGAGCTTGGAAGACCAAGGCTGGGCCATAGGGATGAAGGTTGATGGCAGAAATGGAGGGACTGAGAACCCCGGTGGAGCCGAAGGATTAAAGGGGCCAGGTATGCCTGGAAGTCTGTGGTGTAGCCTGGGTGACCTCAAAGACGAGGGGCCTGTTTTCATATGGTGGTGGTGGTGATAAGACAGCATCCAAATGCAGTTTAATGACAAATGTAATCCAAAGTCATAGTTCATACCAGGCAGAGGGTCAAGGACATGTAATGAGTACAAACACACATACAATCCACGAATAGATAACAGGTACAAGGAATCCAAGAGTTAACCCAGCTAACAAAGTTAGGTTCTGAGAACGTTTTTCTAACGTTCCATTTTGGTTGTGGGAAAGTTAATTTAAAATGTTCTAAAAACGTGGAAATGTCCAGTTTGCCTAACGTTGCTGGAACGGTGTCTTAATGTTTGCAGAACGTTGCTGGAACGTTAGCATAATGTTGTTAGAACGTTATCCTAAGGTTAGCATAATGTTGCTGGAACGTTATGAGAACGTTTATCAAACACAAATAACCTGATAAAGACGTTCCGATAACGTTGTTCTAAGAACGTTTTTTATCAACGTAATGAGAACGTTCATCAAATACAAATAACGTGATAAAGACGTTCCAAGAACGTTGTTCTAAGAACGTTTTCTCTCAACGTTACAAGAACGTTAATAATGTTATATGAACGTTCCGAAAACATTATTTTAATAACGTTTTGTCCTAACATTTACACAACTTTTAAAGAACGTTAGTGAATGTTCTGGGAACGTTCCCTGTTAGCTGGGAAGGAACACAGGACCTGCTCGGGAATTCTGACAGAGAATGCAAAACAAACAACACTTCATAATGAATGCAAGGCAAAGGCCATAGAAATAGACAGGGGTAATGATCAAATGAAACAAGACACAGCTGCAACAGATATTAAGAATAAGCAGAGAGTTCTAGGAAATGAAGTCTGGGAGTAACAGAGTTAATGGTGACAGTGAGGGACGAGGCTGCCTTCTGCTGGTACATACGTAAGGCACAAGGTACATAAGGTATGACAGGCCATGGTGGATGAGCTGAGGGAGTTAGAAGCCACAGTGGAGCCAATGGGTCGAAGAGGCGAGACAGAGTCATGGCCTAAAAGACCTGATGTGGAGCCAGAGGGTCAGGATTTTAGAGTGGGAATTCAGTGCTTAATTATTTTTCAATTCTTAATTCTAATCAGTCAAACACATAAAACACATCTCATTATTATAGTTGACAATGATAGTTCTAGAACACTTCTAAAGGACCTCTGGGTTGAGCATAATGCAAACTGACCACAACCGGTTCCTTTTACCACCAGGCCAAAGCAGAAATAGGGGAAGCTTTACAGGAGTACTTGAAGTAAACCAAATAAGACATGTTCTGTGAGTCATAAAGTGACACTGATGTACCTGTGTGTGTAGTGCTGTTTCACCCACAACAAAACATGAATCACTTAAGATATGAAGGACCCGGTGAGCATGAAGAAGGCCTGATGACAAAGGGGGAATAAAGAGGATGCAGGAAGGCATGAAAATGGTACTTGAGGAAGGAAAGAAATGATAACAGTAAAGTGTGATTGAAAACTATAGTCAGAATAGCATGAAGGAGGTGTGGAGTGGGATGGAAACTATGACCGACTGCACACTGGCCAGCTGCCATGTGCAATATTAAAGGAAAGCATTTATTTTTTTGTCAAATTTGTTTTTCGGTTGCCCCTTACTCAGCCCACCACAAACCTTCTATGCATTTAGGACACTGAAGCCTCCATCCCACTTCCTCAGGCTTACTATCTCTACTGATCAGTTGTGAAGGGAATTGAGGAAGCTCCACACTGTGGCAGAGCCTGATATAATCAGCCTCAGGGAGCTAAACAGTTCTGCGGGTTTTCAAACACCTGCTCTCTCTCCTTCAGTTAGATAAAGGTGCTTCAGCTCTGGAACTGACAAGGATGACATGCACCAGGACCCTGGTGGAATAAATGCTCTCAGATCATAAAGACCTTTGAAGGGCTGGACCTGCAATGTCTTGAATCGCTAGTCGTCGGCTTAACTCATTTCAGCTTAAAGGTCTGGTGTTTATACTCCACATAGACCCACATGCTGCCCACTTCACATGGGTTTATCAGAATTTCTGTAATCCTGCATGTTCTCCACAATTGGGCTAATACTCCCTTGTGAAAAAGAAGTTTGATTAATTGTATTGATTGTTCCCTTGAAGTGTACTACAAAAACCTGTACTTGCAAATGATATAATGTTACTGAAATAAAAGTTCTTTTTAAGTGTAGAGAGTACACTTTCATGACTCTTTCTTAACACACTTAAGAACACTTTTAAAAAGTGTTTTACTTTAAAGTCATTTTTTGCAACTTCATTTAGCATACTGTAAAGGCTTGTCAGTACTTTTTAAAAGTCAATAGAAGACAATAGAATAAATGATCGAATTCAAATTTAAACTGTAAAACATGATCATTTAATTGTAAATAACACACAATTAAGTGTTCAAAAACATTAAATTCATTACATTCATCTTTTGAAGTATTGAAGTATACCTGTAAGTTCTTGCTGAAGTGTACTTTCTTTGTCAAAGGGTCTGCACGTTGATCCTATACACACCATAAATCAGTCATGAATTGTGGTTCTGACATGGAATATACTAAATGTGACGCAACCTGGCCACACAAAGGAAAGTGAAAAGAGAAAGGGGAAGGCAAAACATTAAAAATTAAAAAGCAGATTATTTTGATGTCATGGACTGAAATGGGCTTTGAAAAGCAGATTTTAAAACTGTGGATTATAGAAAGGCAAAGGTGCTTAGAGGGAACGAGTGCAGTGCTGTTTTAAATTCACTGAACAAGAGCCAAACTGCGGAAGTCAGACATTATGATCATGAAATTGAAAATAGACAGTGTAATAAACTTGTAAAAGGCTTAATTGCTAGCATTGTAAAGGCAGCAAACAACTAGTTAACTAGTTCCTATGAAAAAAGAAGTATGTGCACTTGTAGTGTAGGCCTACTTCAATTCTTAAGTATACATTTTTTAAAACTGTATATCATGCTCAGATGATATTAATGAAATAAAAGCACATCAAATGGTGTACACTGTTACAACTGATTCTTAACACACTTAAGTCCTTAAATAGGCCTACATTTGTAAAGGTAATATAAAGTAAAATATAATTTGAAATGTTATGTAATAAAAGTAATATATATTTAAGCAAATTAAGTACTTTATTATTTTATCTTTAAAAGAATGTTAAATATTTTTCACAAAGGATGCTAAGCTAAACGACATAGGATAAAAAACATCGGGCTCATGTTGCAATCAGAAAAGCTTTACTCAGCTTACACATTTTGCTCACCATTAATTAGCATTTTTTTGTCTTTAATGGCCTCTCTATATATAATATGCACAACGTTGACATGATTTTGATACATCTCAGCGGAAAACGTACTCGGTTCTCTCTAGAAGAGGGAACGAGTACGTTCTCGAGTACGTTATCTTACGAGCGTAATATCAGTGCAGTCTCATCCCAAGACGTCATACAACTGACGCTTTTTACCATACAGTCTGTGCGCAAAGGCAAGTCTGTACGTCAATATCCGCCGTTTTAGGGTACCCTTAAACGTCGGTTAGATGACGTTATCTAATCCTAACCCTACCCCAGACCTAAACCTACCCCGTCACCTAACTGACGTTAAATGTAAAGCGTCAGTTGTATGACGCCCCAGGATCGTCATCTAATGGCGCTTTTCCACTGCATAGTACGGTACGGTTCGGCGCAGTACGCTTCGACTCGGAGCGGAACAGTTCGGTTCCCTTTGCGTTTCCACTGCAGTAGTACCCCTTCAAAGTGTGTGGGACTGATCGTTATTTGCGCGCGCCTCTACTGCCATGACATCATCTTAAAAGCGCCACATTTTCAAACCCACAACACAGGAACAATGGAGACTCGGTATGTGGTTGTTTTTAACTGCTAGACGGAAAAATGTGTTTAAAATGAGGCTGATGGCAGCAAAACAAAAATACTGCTAAAAAGTGTCTCGTGTCGCAAATCCAATGACGCTAGTAGTGACGCTGGTAGTGACGATTCTGTCTGACCAATCAGTGATCTGCAGTGTTTCACGTCACATTTTAGTACCGGTACGGTACGCTTGGAACCTCAACAGACCAGGTACCATTTAAAGCGACCTGAAGCGAACCGTACTGTACCGTACCATGCAGTGGAAAAGCACCACAAGTGAGCCGTACCGAACCGCACCGTACTATGCAGTGGAAAAGCGCCTTAACTGACGTTTAAGGGTACCCTAAAACGCCGGATGTTGACGTATGGTCAAATTCAAAAGAACACAGCGCAAAATGCAGTGCATGCTGCGAACGAGCACCAAAGTCCCAAGGGCACGTGGGACTTTGGTGGCCTCATATAGTGCATAATGGCCTCATACAGGCCTCATATAGTCATACGGCCCTCATATAGTCCATAATCACCAGAGACTCACTAAAAGTCTGAGAAGAGAGGCTTGAAGCGTCATTCCCAATAAATTAGCATCCTAACTTAAGGGAGCTAATCACATCAACAGAGTTCCACACAGTCAGTGTGAAATGTTCGGCCTGAAGTGGGTAACGGTATGGGTCTTACTTTTGCCCATGGTGTAATTTTATCAATCAGCGAGCAGTGCTCAAACGGTTGTAGTATTCTGAGCTGAAGAAACGGGGCAGACAACACTAATACTGATTTTTAGACCGAAAGTAGTTTATGAGGCTGGAACCTCTAGGTTATAAAACCTTATAAATGTAGAGGGGGAGGCCCAGCCTGCCGCCATACAGTACATATATCCTGCAAGGTAATCCCGCTAGACCAAGCCCACGACGAGGCAATGCCTCTTGTGGAGTGCGCTCTAACACCTAAAGGACACTTCAAGCCTTTAGACATGTATGTCAGCGCTATGGCCTCAACTATACATCTGGATAGGCTCTGTTTCGATGCGGCTAGTCCCTTAGCACGTCCGCTGACCGAAACGAAGAGCTGCTCAGTCTGTCTGAAAACAGACAAGCACCACACATAAGCTCTTAATGCCCTGACTGGGCATAGGAAGCTTTTCTTTGTTGTAAACCAGCAGGGCAGACATGGAAATAACCTGAGCCCTGAGCAGTACCTGAGCCCTCCATTAAGGATGACCAGATCGTTCTTCCCAAGTGACTGGCCAGTTGTGGGTTTTGTAAACGCCGCTATGGCCGCCACATAAACTTTGTGCGTGGATGGGGTTCTGCCCTTTCTGCCCTTAGTGTAAAAAGGCAGTGGAAAGAATAGCTATACGAAAAATACAAGCATCGGCTACTGTCTTTTGTCCTACTCTGCAACTGTGCAAATCCGGAGCCATTCAAATAGACAGCAGGGCAGAATCAGCAGACCCCCTCAGTATGCAATCCCCTCTTTGATATCTGTAATAGGCACATAGATGCTCAGGGTCTATTCTGGGGATTGTAACAATGAACCAAATGCTTCTGTTATAAATTTTACCACACAGCACACTAGATGTCAAAGATTAGACTCTATCTTAATCTGTAAACCAATCTTTTTCTCATTATTCCTTATTACAGTGTGAGTCTGCTGGGGTTGTGGGATGGTGTGTGTCAAGAGAGCCAGAAGTAGGAGTTTCAGCCAAGATTAGAGAGAAAACACACTACAGTCATATAGGAACAAATGCACGAGATAAACCTAAAAGTACGACGATTAAAGCATTGTGAGACCAAGGATCCTTAAATGAAATAATTGACTTTTATTTAGGCTTCACAATATATCTATACTATATAAACCTGATGGCATTTTTAGTTTCTGGTGAAAACATTGGTGACGTATTGATTGAGCGGTGACAAACGAAATTACAAGGTGATGAATTGTGTGTTTAAAGGTCATAGGGTCGCAGGTCAATAAGCAGGAAAATGCTGTGAAAATGAAAATGTACGAAGCAGGAAGCATGATTAATTAAACTAATACATCAGATTAAACCGGGCAAGCTAAGAGGCAGGATTTCCCTTGGCCATTTAATGAACATTCTCCCACATATAATTATATTACAGAAGGCAGGGAAGGTGACATTACAATCCGCACTACAATTTAGAAATTCACGCAATTAAAAACAGTGACGTATTTATAGGACACAAGAGCATCGTTCAGAACCTGTGAGGGTGTATGTTGCGCTACTTCCGAATAAACCGATCAAGGGTTCCTGTGATAAAGGATGTGCGGCTGAAAGCGGCAGTGTAAAAATAGGCTCAGAACCGGGTTGTTGCTATGGAAGAGTATGTAGAAGTCCTGGAATTCCTCACCCCCACACACACACACACACAGTGATAGTCAAGGAGTGCTGCATGTTGATACGCTGCTGTTTTTTCTTTACAGTTGTATCTATCCACCCTCTTCCTGTTCTTTTCTCTCAGATGGACAAGTTGTAACGACTGGAGTAATTGTACTGTACACAGCACTTCGTTTGTGTGAGATGTGAAAAAAGCATTCTGTAAATTCTGAGAGACAAAGCACTCTTACAGAGAAATGAAAAATTTTAAACTGAATATGCTTATTTTTTAAATCTGATAATACCAGTACAACATCGTTCTTTAGTATTGTATGCTGATGCGATGACGTTGATCTTATATGTAAGCAGATCCAGTGGGAGCAATGCTGACAAATTGTAAATGTTTTTACTTGATGTTGATTTTGATGAATACAATGGGATGGCATACTGTAATTTTATAAATATAAATAATAGGGTAACACTTTATAATAACTACACGCTAATAATCATTAGTTAAGCATGAGTAAACCATTAATTCATCATTCATAAAGCATTAATAGACATTAATAAGCAGTTCATTAATACAGCTATAAATGCTTTCTTCTTGATTTAAAAGCATATCTATAATTTGTTTAATAATTGTATTTTCATCCTTTATTAATGATCAATTTATCATTTCTAAATGAAGAATTGCATTTTTTATGAACCAGTTATTTAAGAGTTTTCAGTGGTTCATACGATTACTTAGAGCGAGTAAGTATGATTAATAAACTATTTAAATTTACATTCATTGATCTTATTATTCAGACATATATTGATGGTTACTTAATGTGTTAATAAATGCTTTATTAACATGTATTAATGCTGTAATTATGGGTTAATTTGGGTAGTTATAAAGCATTTAGTAGTGGTCAGTTGACTATGTTCGTGAGCTCATCTTAAGTGAGGACTAGTCATGCCTTGTAAAGCATTTTTAAAGGCTGTTAAATATTTCTATGTTCTGTATCACTGCGTTGTGTTTGTTACATTTTACTGTTTAGAAGATTGACGAGTCTTTAAATCACCTTTATAAATGCTTTACAAGGCATGAATAGCCCTCACTTTAGATTAGGTCACAAAAATAGTTAACTGACCATTACTAAATGCTTTATAACTACCTGTATTTACTACATTTACTTACACTTTCTAAGTGATCTTATGAATGACTGACAACTCTTAAACAACTGGTTTGTAAATAATGCTATACTTCATTTAGAAATTATTAATTGATCATTAACAAAGTATGAAAATACAATCATTAAACGCATTATAGATATGCTTATAAATCAAGAAAAAAGCATGTATAGCTATATTTATAAACTGCATATTAATGTCTATTAATGTTTTATAAATGATGAATTAACGGTTTACTCATGCTTAACTAATGATTAATAGCGTGCAGTTATTATAAAGTGTTACCAATAATAGTTTTGTATTTATTTGAAACCTAACAAACTTTTTTTTGCTTAAAAAAATTGTTTCAAAAAAATAAATAAATGCCATTTGTTTAGTGTTTTTTTTATGTAAACTACTATTCATAAATTATGTAAACTACTGTTCATAAATGCTCACCAAGGCTGCATTCATTTGATTAAAATACAGTTATGATAATATTGTGAAATGTTATACAAATCTAAAATAACTAACTAGTTATTTATTGTAAGATATATTTTAACATGTATCTTATTCCTGTCATGGCAAATCATTAATCCTCAGAAATCATTATAATATGCTAATTTGGTGTGCATTGCCTAATAGTTTTTGTGGAAACCATACGTTTTGTAGTTCCAGTAGTTTTTTCAGGATTCTTTGATGGATAGAAAGCTCAAAAGCATTTATTGGAAATATTAATCTTTTGTAACATTTTAAATATCTTTAATGTCACTTTTGACCAAATTAATGCATCCTTGCTGATAATAATAATCTTTCTATTTCCAAAACGTTGAATGGTTGTGTACAACAACTTTATGTTTTATATTTTAAGTGTCCAAATACATTTTAGGCCCTCTTACTCTATCTCAGATTAACAGCAATGTTTAATTCATGTATGTTCACAGGAGATGCAACATCCAAGGAGAGCAGCCCCTTTATCAACAGCAGCACCAGTGACGTAGAGAAAAGCCAGCAGTATGATGGGAAAAACATGGCTCTGTTTGAGGTAGTGCCGCACTGCTAATGAGTGTTTAAATGGGTTACATACAGTATGAATGTAGGCTTACACTTGTTTGTATGTGTGTGTTTTGTAGGAGGAGATGGACACTAGTCCTATAGTGTCTTCTGTGCTGAGTAGCCTTGCCAACTACTCCAACCTGACGCAGGGCAGTAAAGAGCATGAAGAGGCTGAAAACAATGAGGAGGCGCGCAAGAAAACTGTGCAGGTGACAAAAACACTTCCATTATCTCTACACACTGCCAATTCACTATACCGAACCTTTTTTGGATGAATAAAAACCTGAACTGAGCTGGATGATCACTATTGTCTTCTGTAAAGCTGCTTTATCACTAAATCAAATTTGTTTAATAATTGACAGATTTTGTGACATCAACACTGTTATTGAACTGAACTTGAACAGACTTGAGCTGAATAATGACAACATTGTCGTCTTAGAGCTGCTTTGCGGCAGAATTTGTGAATATTTGAAGAAAGTTGCGTCAATAATTGTGTTATTTTTCTGTTTAATGCATTAAAGCTGCTTTGAGACAATCTGTATTTGTATAAAGCCCTTCATTACATGGTCTGCCTGAATACTTGTTTCTGATTGGCTGGAAGGATTTAAACAGATATAAAACAGTTGAACGCACAGGTAGTTCCTGTAAGTTTAATCACTGATCAATATGAATGTGGTGCTTTCTTTTCACACACACGCATACACACACACACACATCACTCGCACACAGAGATTTGAGATCACTCTATGCACACATAGAAACATCCAGGAGCGCACAAGCTCATTAACACTGAGTCTTTTATTATTACAATAAAATAGCTTCCCTACAAAATCTGTACATTATGTTTCTCAGCAACAAGAAATATCTCTCACTCTCTCAATAATTATCAAATAAATTATATAATTAATCCATTCAAATGTAATCTTACCACACTTTATCTCTGTGTCTGTCTTAAAGGAGTAGCTCACTTTAAAAAAAACAAAAAACTTTTGCTGATAATTTACTCACCCCCATGTCATCCAATATGTCCGTCTTTCTTTCTTCAGTTGAAAATAAATTAAGGTTTTTGATGAAAACATTCCAGGATTTTCTCCATATAATGGACTTCAATGGGAACCAAACGGTTCAAGGTCCAAATGAGAGTTTCAGTGCAGCTTTGACGATGAGTAAGGGTCTTATCTAGAACCCTTCGAGTCATGACTCGAAAAAAGATTTGTTCATTTTGATGAACGAGTTTGAACAGGAGAGTCACGAATGCTCATCACAGAACAGAGCAAGGCGACCATTTGTGCTTATAAAACTGAAACTTTTTTATTCATTTTTTAAATGACCGATCTTTTCTCTAGATAAGACCCTTATTCATCGCCTGGTGTCATTTAAAGCCCTTTGAAGCTGCACTGAAACTCTTATTTGGAACTTGAACCGTTTGGTTCCCATTGAAGTCCATTATATGGAGAAAATCCTGGAATGTTTTCATCAAAAACCTTAATTTCTTTTCGACTGAAGAAAGAATGACATGGACATCTTGGATGACATGTTTGTGAGTAAATTATCAGCAAAAGTTTTTTTTTTTTTTTTTTAAAGTGAACTACTCCTTTAAAGCCAGCAGAATGCTAGATCTAACAAGCCATAACTGACGAAAATAACAATAATTTTTACCCTTCAGGTCAAACATTGTGTTGCAAACATCAATTACAAGTCAGTGCTGGCAAATGACCATGGTCAGTCTTCATGTGTATTTTTTATGGACGGTACTTAATCAATGATTGAGTGGATGTTGATTGACAAGCAGATAAAATGGCCTTTTAAGTATGCCGTCTGTGAAGTATATTGAGCATCGTGTACCAGTTAATAGATTTACATGGTGTCCTGATTATTGATTGCTTTATCGTTTGATTGACAGGCTCCACGTATGGGGACGATAATGGGCGTTTACCTGCCATGTATGCAGAACATCCTGGGGGTGATTCTTTTCCTCAGGATGACCTGGCTGGTGGGCGTTGGAGGGGTCCTGGGAACCTTCGTCATCGTCTTCATGTGTTGCTCCACGGTCAGTTTCAGACGCAAATACGCAGACACTGTGTGGGGGGTCCGTTACACCAGTTACACGAGCTCAAACACTAATACTACACAAATAGCCTTTCCATCCTTCATATCTGAATGCACTTTATAGCATCTATACCACCAGAAAGGTTTCTTCAAACCGCAAAAGAAGAATTTTTTATCACTATTATTCAAGCATGACCCCCCAGAGAGTCCCCATCGAGAGCTTAAGGTTTCCTTTTACCCCTCTGCACCTTTAACTCAAGATTACTTACAGTTATACAATCACTTTGTTGTAAGTCACTTTGGTAAGTCGGTATGTGAGCGTCAGACGGAATTTTTGCCAATAACATAAATGTAAATGCTTACATGTGGTGTTTGATTTCAGAGCTGCCAGTTAAGCACAAGCTGCTGGTGATTCTGGTGGCGTGCGTGTTTGAATGTGTTCTGTGCGTGCTCGTGTCACATATTAGTGAATATCTGCTGCGGTATTTTCTGCAATATTATGTAAGTGAATGTGCAGTGCTGTCCCACTTTGAGCTCTTTCCCCTCCTGTCATATCTTCTTTAATATTGTTTGATATAAAAAAGCTGAAAGCTGTCCCTTCAGATTGTACCACCATAAATCCCCTATTATGCCCTTTTGAACCTGCCAAACCCCAGCAGATACACTCAGACTCGCAGAATAAAATCTGTCAACCCACACTCTAGTCATATTCACAAGGTTTGTTTCAGTCTTGGCTAATACGCTGGCAGTATATGAATACTGAGTGCTTTCAAATAAATAATACGCTTGCTTCCTATTTTAGAATTTGAGTGCATCAAATATCATACAAGTTACATGAGTGTAAAATGTGCTCAAGTACATTTTGAAAGTACTTTTATTCCGCAAGGATGACTTATTACACAGATTTCCAACTTATAAATAATGAAGGGGACATTCAAAATTGATTTGAGAATTAACTGGTTTAAAATCATACCTGTTTATTATCTTATAATCTATTACTGTGTATAAAACAATTGTTCTAGCAGCAAGACAACCACTTTAACAATATTTTTGTAGGCCTGCTATTAATACTGAAGTCTCCAGTTTTTATTGAATGTTTGAATGAAATGAGACAGACAGCGTGTCCGTGGTGTGAAACCAGAGACATGGAAGAAGTGCCGACCTCAAATAACCGGATAAGCGGTCAATATTGGTCATTATTGTGGTCAATATTGGTCAATATTGCTATTGACGACGGTCATTATTGGGAAATAACTGACCTTGGAATGTTACGACTGACCAATCAGAATCAAGCAGTTCAGAGAATGCTGTAGAAGTATTGCTAAGTAACGTAGTTAACTATGTTAACAAATTATCATCCCCAAAATGGCATTTTGTTATTCAACATAATTACAGAATTCATGTCTTTATGCATGGGTGTTACTTCAATTCATGGGGCCAGGGACAAAATAATGTTTCCTCTTTTACCCTACAACCAATGAATCTGCTAAACCAGTAAAAATCCCACTCAACTGCATACAGTCTAAAAAATGCTGGGTTGTTTCAACCCAAATTTGGGACAAATATGGACAAACCCAGCCATTGGGTTACATTTTAAGGTTAGGTTTGTCCACATTCGACCCAAATTTGGGTTGAAACAACCCAGAATTTTTTAGAGTGTAACCTCTCAATGTTTCTTTTCTAATAAATACAATTTTATTTCACAAGTCACTGGAGGACTTAGTGATGGCCTCTTTTCTCTGTCACTCATTGTCCCCATTGTATTGATCTTTATTTTCTTTATTTACAGACTATGCTGACTGCGATCTCAATGAGTGCTATTGCCACCAATGGAGTTGTGCCAGGTGAGCAGAATTCACAGTGTTTGTGTATGCGTGCAGATGCCCAGAGGACGGCTGTCCTGTTGTTCTTCATGGGCAGTTAGCTACAGTGCACAGTACAGCTCCCAACTGTGCTGAGATCAGCTCCAAGCTCATAACTGTGTGTTCGTTTGTGTGGATGTTTGTATGTCTCTGTGTTCATTTGAAATAACAGTAGCCCGTGTCATGGAATTTTTGAATGTCATTTCAAGAAGAAAAAAGTTTGATAAAAGTAGCTATGTCTCAATCCACTTATTGTTATGTGAATTTTGGGATTTTGCAACAAAAAAAGTTGAATGGAAATTCCAAAATCCATACAAAATATGCATAAAAAGTCTATGTGCTCAATTGAGGTGGATCATTTTTTTTTTATCCAATAAGAAGACAGAAACTACGATGGAAATACATTTTCCGTATAAATCACTCCATCAACAAAATACTCAGATGACTTTGCCTGAGGATGTGATTGGATAACTGTGATTGTAGACCAATTTCATTGCACAGCATCTCAAATATTGGTTTGGTCATTCTGAAATGTCTGAGCTAAAGTCTGACATCAAAATGTGTCATCCAGACACCAAGATAACTTTACCATGTTTATACAGTGTTCTTCTGCACACTCTAAGTCATTTATGATGTACGAAAAAAGAGCGGCAGTCCCTTTCCTGATTGCAGCAGCTTCCATTTTTAGAACAGATACTGTATTTGGCGCTGGTTTCCCAGGAATTAACGATTGTGTTATCTTGGCTACATGGGATGGAAACGTTGCTGGATTCGCAAATGTTTTATGCGATATTCCAATTTTGTGCTTAAGTAAAATTCACAACATTGGATGGAAAGCTACTATTACATATTAGTGTGAAATGCTGTTCAATTTAACTCTTTAGATGTATATGCTTAATGCTACATTTGTTTGTGTGCTTGTAGCTGGAGGTTCATACTACATGATTTCTCGTTCACTGGGGCCGGAGTTTGGCGGGGCCGTTGGTATATGTTTCTATCTGGGGACCACTTTTGCGGGAGCCATGTACATCCTGGGATGCATCGAAATCCTCCTGGTACAATTTCATTGGTTTTCGCTTAATCTGACATTCAGTGTCAAACTAATTCAATTTAAACTAATTAAAGCAAAATGTATCGATACAAACTCAGAAGGCAAGTGTCCAAACTGTACGAATAATTACATTATTTAGCATCTCGTTTCTTAGATTTGTGATGATTTTTACAAAATGTATTTTAATTTGTACTGTGAATGTCATATGTCCTCTGAAAGAATCTTCCAGGTCCTACTCTGCACATTCTTTGTTTTTCTAGCATCTTCTGCATATTGGAAACCGTTTCAGACTGTGACTTTATGTTTTTTAAGATCCATATTTTCACACTGCACTGAGGATAATTAAAGGGTGAGTTTACCCAAAAATGAAAGTTTTCCCATAATTTACTCACCCTCAAGCCATCCTAGATGTATATGACCTTCTTATTTCAGCCAAACACAAGTAGAGTTTTTGAAGCCCAAAAAGCACATCGAATCCATCATAAAAGTAATCCATACGGCTCCAGTGGGTTTATAAAGGCCTTCCATAAAAAAATATTAACATTTATAACTTGATAAACTATTATCATTCGCTTCCTGTAACTGCCGTACACGAGTCTGGTTCCGGCGGAAGAGTTACCTCTGACCTGACGCATGAAGTATTTTTCTACGCTCATTATTATTATTATCTCACGACCAATTTGTACGAATTCGACAAATGATTAAAAAGTGTCTAATTCGTACTAATTCGTACGTCTCACTCATACGAATTTGTACGATTTGTCTAAACCCACGTGATGGTTAGGTTTAGGGGCAGGGTAAGGGGTAGGTCATTCATACGAATTTAAAACGAATTGGCCAATTCGTAAAATATGTACGATTTAGCAAAATCGTACTAAATCGTACTATTTCGTACGAGTGAGGTCGTATGAATTGTTACGAATTAGCCACTTTTTAATCATTCGTCGAAATCGTACGATTTGGTCGTGAGATCGGGTTGTGTATTTACGAACTCGGAAGCGCAGAGAATAACAAAACACCGGTCATGAATAAAAGGTCTAAAACAAGAATTTTTAAAGAGAAATGTCGGAGGAACTTGAGTTTGTTGCCCAGCCATATTTGTTTGAACCGCGAGAGGCATCTACTCTCACCTAAGCTTACACAACTCCTACGTCATACGTTAGGTCAGAGTTAACTCTTCTGCAGGAACTAGACTTGCGTACGGCCATTACCGTAAATCAGTGATTATAGTTCTGTAGTTAAGACATTTTTCTTACAAAAAACGGATCACTTCGCTTCAGGAGGTCTTTCTTAACCCCATGAAGCCGTATGGATTACTTTTATGGTGGATGGATGTGCTTTTTGGAGCTTCAAAATCTCAGTTACTATTCACTCTCATTGTAAAGCTTGGATATTTTTTAACATAACTCTGATTGTGTTTGGCTGAAAGAAGAAAGTCATATAAACATACAGTAGGATATCTTGAGGGGATATGGGATAATTTTCATTTTTGGGTGAACTAACATTTTTAGGGACACAATCAGGGCCTGAAATTAACACCCGACCACCTGCCAAATGCGGGTGAATTTTTCTATTGGCGGGTAACACTGTCAATCTACCTGCCACATTGGCCGGTAGCCAATGAGAATTGAGTGATTCATTAGGATTTTTACATTTCAACTAAGTCCGCCATTGCGTTTGACTTTAGCTAAAATGTGGCGGCACATTACTGGGGTAAAGAGGCCATCTGAAACAAACAACCAACAAAAAGATGAGGATGAGAAAAAGAAAAGTAAAAGAAGATATTTTAATACAAAGTGGACAATTGGCGGCAATGGCAAGGTTCGTGAGCCGCTGATTTATGACAGCGACTGTTGTTTCGGAACGTTCATGCGATCAGAAGAAGACGAGGCCCTATTTCTGACTACGTTTGGATGTGCGAGTATTAAACTGTTGGTGAGATGGGATGAGATAATGTAACGCTGACGTAGCCTTCAGTACAATGACAGTTGCACAGATGTGTGTGTGCGTGTGCAACTGTGCATGTTGGGAGTTGGGAACCAGTGAGAAAATATTCGGTACCCGGTAACTTTACCAGTAATAACATTATTAATTTAGTTCATAGTTAACGGTTCCTGAACGCTGTAACTAAAAGCTCGCAGGATCTGTCTACGTGACTAAATCAGCCATCAACACAGCCGCGTGTGATTTGTTTACATACGAGCTGCGGTAGGTTTATCTGTTGAGTATAGCCTATACTAGCCTATATATTGTGTGAGTGTCAAAATCAATGAATAAAAAGATTTTAAAAAATGTATGTTCTTAGAGTTATTATTATTACTTGACAGCACTTAAATGTGTATTCTTACAAGTGAAAGAACAATATTGTGAAATTCCCGTTTTTTTTTTTTTCACCTTTAGTCTATATAAAGGTGAAAAAAAAAAAACAGGAATTTCACAATATTGTTCTTTTTACCAGCCATTTTTTGGCTGAGGCAAAATATGAGGCAAAAAAAAAAAAAAGTGGCTGGTAAAAAGTCTCTGTGGCAGGTGAATTTTTAAATCCACCCGCCACAGTGGCCGGTGGCCGAAAAAGTTAATTTCAGGCCCTGGACACAATGCATTAACAGCTGGGGGGTGTTGATGATTGGGGTAAATTTAAACTTTTATCTTCTGTGAAACATGTAAATTCATATTTGGCTACTGAAGGGCAGTACTAATAATAATAAAAATATCTTACAATTACTATTACAAAATCTTAAAATTATTATTGATTTTTTTTTTTTTTTGTAGATCTACATTGTGCCAGCAGCTGCCGTATTCAAGATGGAGGGTCTGGAGGGAGCAGAGGCTGAGGCAGCATTATTGAATAACATGCGTGTGTACGGTACCATCGTGCTCTCCTTGATGTCTTTAGTTGTCTTTGTTGGTGTGAAGTACGTCAACAAGTTGGCCCTTGTGTTCCTCGCCTGCGTCATTCTCTCCATTCTCGCTGTCTACGCCGGGGTCATCAAGACATCTTTTGATCCACCTGACTTTCCGTAAGTAGAACTTTTTGGGATTCAGAATGTTCCTTTAGGGCACAGAGCATTTATAATCATACAGACCATATCCTGTATAGGGTGTGTGTGCTCGGGAACCGGACTCTTGTGTCGAAGAGCTTTGACATTTGTGCCAAGACCATAGAGAGGGGAAATGGCACGGTCACCACCAAGCTTTGGAGAAGCTTCTGTGACTCCGAGTTCCTGAACGCCACCTGCGATGATTACTTCACAAACAACAACGTTAGCCAGATCCAGGGAATCCCTGGAGTGACCAGTGGCATCCTGGCAGGTTAGAAGACTTACAGACATTGATACTTATACATCACAATACTTTTACTTTTTCAAATAAATAATACTTTTAATACTTTTTCAATTAAATTATGTTTTTTTTAAACTTTCTTTTCTTTAAAGGTTTCCACAAAAATATATTAAGCATGTCAATAATTTTAAATTGTAATATTTTCATAATCTTAATGTATCATTTACTAAACTCTATTTATAGTTTTTTGATTGAATAAATGCAGCCTTGTTTAGCATACGAGACAAACTTTTGAGTGGTGTAGAGACAACAGTGTATAATTATTGTCTTTGTAAGCATTTTGACAAAAGATTAAAAAAGATTGTGTAAGCTTGGAGCCAATTTTCCTGTGAGCTTTTTGTTTTTCTATGCAGTTTACTTTTTTGCATAGTAAAATAAACCATATAGCTGTTGTTGGCGATTTTTTGGCAAATCATTTTGTCAGATAAATACCTTAACTATGTATAGTGTTTTGTTCTTCCCTCATATTTAAAATATTAGAAAAAATAAAATATTTTCCGCATACTTTAAATGTTTTATCAAAATTATTTCAACATAAAAGCTAATTAAATAAACACACACTGCCCGTCCAAAATATTTAAATAGGCAAATGCTTAAGAGTCTATGATTGGATCATTATTGCAGTAATTATTATGTTTTTAGCATGTGATGTGTTTGGCAATAGTTCTTCTTAAATGTAATTGATGGTGTGTGTAGCTTTTTATTTCTTAAACAACCATGTGAAAAACACATCATGACCATATTCCATTTTGACAATGTCAAGATTCATCAGGCTCAAACTGTGAAACAATGGTAGGGAGGGAGCATCAAGAATCATTTTCACACATGAATTGGCACTTCTGAGTCCAGACCTGAAATTCCTTGAAAATCTTTGGGATGTTCTGGAGGAGACTTTACAGAGTGCTTGACTCTTGTATTCTTGAACAAAACTTGATGCACCTCTTAATGGAAATAACATCAGAACATTTATTTCCACCAAGATCAATTTTTGGTCAAGATCTTGTCTTTCTACATGATTGTTTAAGAAATGAAAAGCTACACACTCCATCAATTAGGATTAGAAGAACTGTTGCCAAACATATAACATGCTAGAAACATAGTAATCACTGCACTAATGATCCAATCATAGACTCTTAAATATTTGCAATTATATAAAATAAACTTAAAATACTATTATTATTAATTATAATAGTATATTATAATAATACTATTATAATATTATTTATAGTCCATACAATTATTTTACAAATTTCGAACCCCATTTGAATATTTGAAATGCTTAAGTATACCAGTAATGTTATTGATTAGCTTTAATGTTCAAAAAATGTACCGATTCTGTATTTGATGTCATTTTGTTTTTAAAAAATTGTGAATCTTTTTTCTTCTTCACAGAAAACCTTTTCAGCATGTTTGCTGAGAAAAATACATTTATTGAGAAACGAGGTATAGCTGCAGCACTCGACCCTGAGGCACCACTAACCAACACGAACCGATATGTCCTCGCTGACATCACCAGCTTCTTCACCCTGCTGGTTGGCATCTACTTCCCCTCTGTCACAGGTCAGTACAACCGTTCCATGACTATTAGGGGAATTATTATTACAGTTTTTTTCAACTGCTTACACACAAAATCCTTACTTGTCAAACAGTTTCGGAAACTCGAACTCAAACACCAGAACCAAACACTAATTCTTGGCCTTCGACTCAGTTTTCAATATCATAAAACACTTTTTGCAAACCACAACACAGAATTCTATATGTACCACACAAACATCTAACAGGAAGTATCTTGATTTTAATTCCTCAGTGCCTCACACTAAATCCTCACATTGCTTTGTTTAACACCAACCTCAGAATAGGCATATAAATTGGACAAAGGACAAGTTATAGGTTTTTTGGACTGTGTAAAACTATTCACAACCACAAATGCCCGAAAAAAAAAAAAAAAAAAAAATGTTAGGTTGCAATCTTGCTTTCGTGTTTGCCGTGAATTTCTCTACATCACTCTGCCAATTACTTTCAATCTTGTACGGAAATGTACATAGGAGCTCATGAAAGAAAGAAGAGCTTTAGGTTTTGAATAATTGTGTGTATGTTTGCAATAGATGTGAGGCATTTGCAATGTGTGTGTGCAATTCTTGGATTTGTGTGTAAAGTTAAAAAAAAAAAAAACTGATCCACAAACAGACCCAGTGTTTTCTGAAATAATGTTTGTGTGTATGTCACAGGTATCATGGCTGGTTCCAACCGTTCTGGTGACCTGCAGGATGCTCAGAAGTCCATCCCTGTTGGGACCATCATGGCTATCACAACTACCTCAATCATCTGTATCCTTTACTCCAAATTCAAAACCGCTCCAGCTCTGACACATAAATGACACAGTGCAGAACTGCACATCTTGAAATAAATATACATAAATTTGTATACAGTGTAATTTGGAAACGATAATGTTAAAATTAAAAGACTTGATATTTTTCATCTGTGGTCAAATCTGTGGCTGAAATAGTATGAATGCCTTTTTGCTGTTTTTTTTTTTTTTGTCATTCTCCTCAATTTTTGCTCTCGCAGACATGTCTAGTGTGATTCTGTTCGGAGCCTGTGTTGACGGAGTCGTTTTGAGGGACAAGTGAGTCTGTACTTCTAGTCAGTGTTATTTTAATATCACGGACACATTCTATTATAGTTTTGTTAAATTTTACATTTGATTTTTACCTATATATAGTGGACCCACTATGTTTAATTATAAAACACTTTGTAGGATTTGCGATGTTGATAGCTGTTAAAACACATCAGTCTGTGAAAATGGTCCATGCTGACAAACTATCTGAAGTAAAATAAAATTTTACTTTTATAAGGTTTTATATTTTATTTTACGTGTTGTTTTTTAAGTTTAGTTTTAGTTATAATAACCCTGGTTCTACTTTTGATTTACTTTAATCAGTATAGCCTCCAATTTAATTACAGTAAAATGTTGATTTCAGTCAGTGCAGTTCAGATCAATTTAATTAAAACTTTGATTTCAGTCAGTGCAGTTCAATTTAATTAAAATGTTTTCCACATAAAAATGATTTTCATATTTTCAGTTTTGAATTTTGTTATGTGCCTTTGCCATGTTTATTAGTCCTTTGTTTAAATATTTCTGTTTTTAGCTTTAATTTATTTAATTTCATTTTTAGTTTTAGAAATTTGAGTATTTCAACTTACTCAATTAATTGCCAAGGTGGTATTTCTAATTAAATATTTTAGGCTTTTTAAGTTTTTAATCGAATCTTTGTATATTATTTCAGCCTTATTTCAATTAACAAGAATTTATTGAATGCTATTAGTTAACAATATCAACTCTGTTCTAAATGCAGATTTGGGGAAGGCGTGAATGGTAACTTGGTTATTGGCACCCTGGCATGGCCTTCGCCCTGGGTCATTGTCTTTGGCTCCTTCTTCTCCACCTGTGGGGCAGGGCTTCAGAGTTTGACAGGAGCACCCCGCCTCCTTCAAGCTATCTCCCGCGATGGCATCATTCCTTTCCTCAGGGTATATGTATATGTTTGCCTTCTGATTATCTCTCTGTTGATGCTTCCACACTTGATCATACTAAGTGGTATTTCTTAATTTTACAGGTGTTTGGCCATGGCAAAGCTAATGGTGAACCTACATGGGCTCTCCTCCTGACAGGCTGCATCTGTGAGATTGGCATTATCATCGCCTCCTTGGATTCGGTTGCACCCATTCTGTCAATGTAAGCAAGCAACTACCAAAACGCACACAACGCTCCTCATTCTTTATGATTCCCAGAGAAACAACAAGTTTCCACTCTCTTATTGCTGTAATAAAGAAGTACACTATGCTGAATAGCCTATTTTCCAAAAGCCGGTTGTTCAATTAAGTGCCGCAGGGATGACATCAAAACCCGGAAGTGGTTCCCTTGAGGTTTTCCTTTAGTTTTTTATAATAGAGTTTTTAAGTACGGTCTGTGGTGAATATGACGTGACGTTGTGTACAGTCAGAGCCGTAGCTAGAGGATTCGGGGCCTCCTGAAAAAATATTGATGTGGGCCCCGGCCCCCTCCACCAATATCATATATCATATAGAAGATGGTGGTGATGTTGTTGTAAAACCTTTATTTTATAAGTTAACTGTTTATATAAAATAATAATAATAAAACCAATTTTTAAAAAGTAATAATTATTTCCCCCATTAGTCTGTTATAATTCATAAATTAAAAAGTAAACATTTAGAAATTGACAAGAATGCAGTCTAATTAAAAAAAATAAAAAAAACATTTAGTGTCTTTTTTTTTAATAAAGATAATATGGAACTGGTAATATTATTAAATAAAGCGAATACATTTATTCATCCAAGTGCAGTGTGTTGTATTCGTGTTTTCTCGATGTATTAAAGGAGCATTTAACCCATTGCAAAATTAATCTTTATTGAAAGTGGATCATATATGTAGTCGAAATGTAAAATATTTTTTTAATTTGGTGCCCTTTTTGACCGAGAAAAGACAGAAAATTTAACCAAGGGGTGCATTTGTCTGAAAGACTACAGGTCCCACAATGCATCGCATTGCACAGCTCCGCAAGCCACACCCACTAATACGGAACAGCGCAAACAGAGAATTCACTCTTCCATCTAAAAGGCTAACGTTAGCTGTCACCAGAGTTTGAAATTCATTTCACACAAAATGTCTAGTTGGCTGTGGCGAGCAGGACGATCGGGGGCAAGGGATGTAAAAGGACAGCATGTCGTGTGAGGCCGGTGGCGTGAGTGATAATGTAAGACTGTGATGAGTGCGCCAGTCTCGCGTCTCTCACAAGCATAAAATGGGGAGCGACAACGGCAGATCGAGAGAGAAACAGGCCTGATTTTTGTCACAAGGTGGTGGGCTCGAACTTGGGTCTCTGGTGTGGAGAGTTGAATGTTCTGCATGATACCTGGATGTTCTGTCAGTCATCAAAAACAAACGTCTGTGTGCTCGCCTGATTCAGAGATTTCCTCCAGGAGAAATTGCCATCGTTGACATTCTCTGCAGCAGACGGACTCTGTGTCCGTTGGCCATAGCACGCAGCGAGAGCACAGGAAACAGCAATCCGCCGAGCTCGACCCAGTCCGGGCTTCTTGACCGACAGGCAGCCGCCTCATGTTCCTCCAACAGCCTCAGCTGCTCTAAACTATACTTCGATTCGTAAAGATAGCCACAAACATCGGATTCGAGCAGCTGAACTTCAAAATCCTCTTCTTCCATATCATGTTTAGTTTCTTCCGTCATTAACATAACTTACTATCTCCACAGCGCTTGTTAGCTTAGCTTCCAAACAAGATGGCGGATATTGATTCAGTATCTGCAAGTGAAGTCCCACCCACTGATCTGTAATAGGCCTGTGGGCTATTGTTTGTAGTCTCTACACTTCTAAAACACTTAAATCCTTATTTCTCCCATCTCAGGGGAAAATAAGGGAATAAACCATGACCATTCAAAAATATGACTGGGTTTCTAAAGATACAAAGCTTAATGCAAATGGGTGAAGTGACCCTTTAAATATAATCAGCCGGCAGGTCAGATGCATAATGCAATGCGTTTTGACTTTTGTAATTTTTTAAAACTCTATTTACATTAGTGAAAAAAAACCCCCAGGAATTTAGACCACGTAATCATTTGGTCGATTGTCGCGCCCACCGATAATAAAAAATGACTGTACATGGCAGACTGTAGACCGAAGTTTTCAAATTCCCAGCGAAATAACAATACACATCCGGCCTTTAAGTACGTCTTGATCGACTGGGATACAACCACTCTCCTGGCCTCGTCTTTTCTGGTACTTGATTTATGTTTTCTTTTCCCCGACATTTTCAGTCAGTCAGTCTCCTGCTTTTCCACCAAGTTCATCGTTAACTTCAAGCTGCCACCTCAACTCGGATTGGTTCTGTTCACGAGCTGGGGTGGGACTTACAATTTTATTGGGTCCAACTGATGTTTGTCACTGACTCTGATTGAATAATTAATAAATACTTTAGATCGGACTAAACCATTTTTATGGAGGTAAGAGAAGCAGATATTTGGAAAAATATTTAACCAAATTGAATGTTTTTGTGGTTTTCATTTAAATCTCAGGCATACAACTAATATGATTAATATTTATACAACAAATAGTATAACTGTTAAATTTTGTGGGGCCCCCTGGTCAGCGGGGGCACCTATAATTGTCACCACCTTTCACCCCACTAGCGACGGCACTGTGTACAGTTTACATTGTTGAACAAAACGTTCAAGTATCGTCAAGTTTCTCTTCAGTCGGTCAGTCAACGCCACGTGGAGACCAACGAATAGGAATCTCACTAGAAAGGCTAATATACTTTAGGTGAAACTAAACAAGACAATGCACATTGGTGTGCAATCATTTTCAACAGCTGCTCTACAACGCAATGTGGGTATATAACGAGCAGCAAATGTGATTGCACTTCAGCTTTTTGCTTCGGAGCCTACAAAACGGAGTTTTGATGCTGTTCTCTTCAGTGAGTGTTTATATTAAACGAGTGAGCTCTCCAGGAGGATCTCTCTTGTCTGGTGCAGGCGATACAGCGCGGCAGCGGGGTCAATTTCTTTATCTCTCCTTCTCTCTCTCTCTTTCTTTTTGTGTTTGTGTTGTTTGTCACTGAGCAAAACAAAAAGGCAGCTGGTACAAGAGCTCTGAAAAGCCATTCTTACGGCTGGTAAGATCGGTGTGAGAGAGAGACAGTGCACGGCAGGCTGCACACTTCCCTGTCTGTGTTCGCTACAACCGTTCCCCTGCATGTTCAACAGCACCAAGGAGAGCAGTCCCCTGAAAGAGCTTACACAGGTGGAGCGCGTCTTTTTTGCGTGTGTTTTTGGATGCGGTCGTTACCTGGGATCAGGGGATGGTCACGAACGTTGCATTGAACATGCTGTGGCAGCATTCGTGGATGAGTCATCTACCCATTGTGGGAAGGTGACCATCTCAGAGCTATGGTCGAGACTCTTGTTCCTGAGGGTGAGCTGAGGATCACTGTAAGAGTGCTTCCTTTGGGGAACCAACCCCCTAGGAACCCTCTCCCTCCCATGCTTCCACAGCCATTAGAGCCGCCAAGAAAACGTGCTGGACCATCCATGAGGTGTGTACCAGCTGTATGTTTCGGCGCTTCCCAAGATGATCAGATGGCGATCCATGCATCGGAGGGTGGTTCACACTTCTCCAGGGATGCACTGAGTTAGACCCGAAGAGAATGTCCATGCTTTCCCAGGCTGCCAAAAGGATCAGGCACTTGTGGAACCCTCCACCATGTCCCGAGTCCTCGAGGCCGGATGATTCGTTTCTTGGGGTGGCCCTTGCTGGTTCCCTTGTATCCCTTCCTGGGCCTGTAAGCACTCGTCAGACTTAACCGGCAAGGCTTACAAGGACTGTAGGGAAGCTGCTTCTGCCATACATGACATGGCGTTGTTGCAGGTTCATCAGGCCAAGGCACTGAAGGACCTGCATGAGGGTGGTCATGATCCCCAAGTTCTCAGAGAACAGGGCGTTTGCCTCCTTAACTATCTCGACGTCTGGCTCATATTAGCACACTCTCGAGATCAGTTATGCGAACACAGGGCCCTGTGCTCAGGCACCTCAGCCAGTTGGGTCTTCAGGTCAACTGGTTAAAGAGAAAGCTCTCCCCCTTGTAGAAGACGTCTTTTCTCTGTATGAAGTTGGAGACAAGCACAGACAAGCGCACCTCACAGAGAAACACACTCAGTCAGTGCTGAACTGGTCCCACTGAAATTTTGGCAGAGGCTCCTGGGGCATGTGACAGCGGCAGCAGCGGTAACTCCACTCGTGCTTGCTCCATATGAGACCGCTTCAGCACTGGCTTCAGTGGTAACCCTCGAAGAAGGGAACAGAGACGCCACATCTGCTGCGGCTCGCCGGGGCAGCCAGCTCATCGGCTTGGCTACTCATGCATATCATCAAAATGTCCGTAAAACGAAACCTCTGCCGGCATCATTTTGACCGGCATCATTTTTTTTTTAAAGCGGAAACTCTTATGGCATATCTTCTTTTTTTTTTTTTTTTTTTACCACAGACCTTATTCTACTTATTTTATTATATATTATTTAACTATATTAGTTTCTTTTAATTATATTATTTTATATAATTATTGTAATATATATTTTAATTTAACATAATACATTATTATTTATATTGTATTTTAAAATGTTATTTTTAAATATATTTCAAAATATAATTTTTAATTGGAGAACAATTGATTATTATTTTAAATATGTCTCTTGTTTCTTAATAATTATTTTTTTGAGGAGATAAAAATTATTGAATATCTCAGATAGAATGCCAGTAACAAACACATGCCAAAAACTATTACATAATCTTTGTTTAGTTGCAAGAAGATGTTTTACTCCAGTGGATCAAGATCGAGCCTCATACTGTGAGACACTGGCACAAAGAAATTGTTAAAATTATATGCATTGAATGACTGGGCTCTCTTATAATGAGTACTGTGAGCTCTCACTAAGTCACAACTAACAGTTAAAGGTGCAGTACGCAAATTCTGAGAAACACTTTTTGATATTTGAAATCATTATGTTTCGCAAAAAATAAAGCAACGATTATAAATAAACAACAAGGAACACACGCAATATATACAAGCAAGAGTTGATTGTTAGTCGCCAGAGCACACCAGCTCCAGACAAGTAATGACACTCAAAACTGTCCTGTTACTATAGCTAACATGACAACAACATATATTTGTTCTGTGAAGCCAAACCAATGATGGGCATGGTACAGAAACAACACAACTTATACTCGTGTTCAGTTTGACAAAATTTATATGCCATTGATAAACAGAAATATATTTTAAGTACGCAAGTAAATAAATAAATAGTGATTCATTGCTAAAATAAAAACAACGCATAAAAACTTCTAAGGGGAAGTATTTTCTCAATATTTCATTATAGAGTTTTGGGTAACACTTTATAATAACGGCATGCTCATTTGTTAAGCATGAGTAAACATCATTCATAAAGCATTAATAAACATTAATAAGCAGTTAATCAATTTATCATTTAAAGGCGTCAAAGGCATCAATCTTCTAAACAGTCAAATGTAAATATAAATGTAAACACAACACAGTGATACAGAACATAAGACATATTTAACAGCCTTTAAATCTCCTTTATGAATGCTTTACAAGGCATAAATATTCCTCACTTTAGATGAGCTCACAAACATAATTAACTGACCACTACTGAATGCTTTATAACTACCCGTATTAACCCTACATTACAGCATAAATACATGTTAATAAAGCATTTATTAACCATCACTATATGTCTGAAAAATAAGGTGTATGAATGTACATTTAAATAGTTTATTAATCATTTACTTACACACTCTAAGGAATCTTATGAACCACTGAAAACTCTTAAATAACTGGTTTATAAAAAATGCAATTCTTCATTAAGAAATTATAAATTGATCATTAATAAAAGATGAAAATACAATTATTAAACAAATTAAAGATATGCTTTTAAATCAAGAAGAAAACATTTATATATGTATTTATAAACTGCTTATTAATGTCTATTAATGCTTTATGAATGATGAATTAATTGTTTACTCATGCTTAACTAATGATTATTAGTGTGTATTATTATAAAGTGTTACCGAGTTTTGCTCTGTTTCCCCCCACAGGTTCTTTCTCATGTGCTACATGTTTGTAAACCTGGCCTGTGCACTGCAGACTCTCCTCAGGACCCCGAACTGGAGGCCACGCTTTAAATTCTATCACTGGTACATAATTACACATGTACAAACACACACACAAACTCCTGCTCCCTTAGGTTTGTGTCAGTGACATGAAATGATTGCTTTGAGAGGATGAATGTTAAAAGTCCAGTCTTTTGTAATCTTTAAGGTTGAATGTCGAAGTGAAGCCAACAGACATCAAACCACAAAATTAAGTCCTTCCACCTCTAAGAATATAGTCACATGTGGCAGTTATCGTAATTAGTGTAAACAGCTGACACCAAAATGTATGTTTTGAGCAATTGCAAACTGGACAAATAAGCATGAGATGAGACTATGATCTTTCTCCAGGGCTTTGTCACTCTTGGGCATGAGCTTGTGTCTTACCCTGATGTTCCTCTGCTCCTGGTACTACGCCATCGTTGCTATGGTGATCGCCGGCTGCATCTATAAGTACATCGAATTCTGCGGGTAAGCGAACCTAAATGAGCCTCAGGGGGAAGCGACTTGACAAAAAAGAGAGAAAAAAAAATTAATGTTTTTCACACAACCTAAATCAATCTCTCTTGGCAGAAAATGCATTATTGTCTGTACATTTTTTTTTTCTTTTGCTAGAAGATTTATTTAAAGGTCTGTCGAATGTGGCTGAGTAATTATTTACAATAAGTGCATATACTATAGTTTTAGATGATTATTAGTGGAAGACACGGATTAATGATTTTTACCTAATCCAGGTGTTTTTAACCTTTGGCCTTCCAAATAAGATGTACTGTATAAAGACCCTTTAGTACAGTTTGAGATAATATTAAGCATGGTATTATAAGGATAACATGTTTCCAGAATTCCGTTATTTGATTTTATATTGTCTGTTATAATGTACTAACTAATCTTTAAGAGTGTGGGGTTATTACTGTTTTCTGTTTTAATATATTTAAAAATGCAACTTAATCCTATGATTGCGAAGAAATTTTTTCATTACTCCAGTCTTCAGTGTCACATGATCCTTCAGAAATGATTATAATATGCTGATTTGATGCTCAAGAAACATCTCTTATTACAAAGTATTATCAATGTTGAAAGCAGCTTAATATTTTTTTGTGTGAAATGGCTTTACTGTCACTTTAGACAAATTGAATGTGTCCTTGCTGAATAAAATTGATTTCTTTAAAAAACAAAATTAAAAAATCATTTTGACCCTAAACTAACAATACTGTAATTTGATTAGGTTGACAGCAATATTTATTAATAATATTAAATGTATCCACCTTAATTTATTTATTTTTAAATTGTTGTGTTAAACATACTGTATGTAATAACCTTTTTTAATCAAATGGCGTGATTGTATTTAAATTTAAATATTTGGAATGATCAATAGAACACAATTAAATGTTTAAGTTCCAACACTACAATTTAACCAAATTTAGACAAAAACTAGGTGGGATTTAAAGCACTAAATTGACTGTGTGTTCTATCTTTGTAGGGCAGAGAAAGAGTGGGGCGATGGGATACGTGGCATATCTCTGAGTGCTGCCCGCTATGCTCTGATGAGGCTGGAGCAAGGTCCTCCTCACACTAAAAACTGGAGGTTAGTGGCAGATCAGTAATATGCCTGTGAACACAACAAATGTTGGCATGCAGTATATCACGTCAAACTGCATTCTTCCAACATTAATTCAAATGTTCATAAAAATTCTAAATGTTATCAATATTCCAGGCCCCAGATTCTTGTTCTTGTGGGTTTGGATGGAGAGCAGAATGTGGAGCAACCTCGACTGTTGTCGCTGACCAATCAGTTGAAAGCAGGCAAAGGCTTGACCATTGTAGGAGCGTGTGTGGAGGGAACCTACTTAAACAACCAACCACAGGCACAGAAAGCAGACGAAGTATGCAATCACACACACACACACACACACACACACACAACTCCTAAAGCCACACACCAGGTAATGAGCCATTTGTACATGGTACTAATATAATAATCTCTATCTGTCTCAGTCCCTAAGGAAGTTGATGGAGATTGAAAAGGTGAAGGGATTCAGTCAGGTAGTGATATCCTCTAACCTGCGAGACGCCACCTCACATCTGATACAAGCTGGAGGTCTTGGTGGCCTCCGCCACAATGCGGTTCTGGTCAGCTTCCCCAAGAACTGGAAACAAGTTGAGGAGCACCACCGTTGCAGAAACTTCATTGGTAAGACAAAAGTCTAGACATGGATTTTCTTATATGGTGGGTTAGTTTGGACTGTGTGGTGTTGCAAAGTACCTCAAAAGGGAAATATGAATAATTTGTTACAATTTCTCAGTTAATAGAATTAACTTAATATAGCTAAATTATCACAATCAATTCATATAATCGTCCAGCGAACATTTAGTATTGATCGTCTATCAACTCTCAGAAAGGAGATTTTTCGTGACCACAGAAACATTTATTTTTCTTAGCATGCTGTGATCGCATTGTTAAAGTGGCATTGAATTACAAGCAGGGACCAGAATCAAACTTACATGAATGTGTACACATTTGTTTATTGAACTAAATCACAAACACATGACTGATCTAAACAAACACATACACACAAAACAGGCATATGTAACCTTTGGCTAAATATAAAAAAAACAGACCATGCCACCTAGGTTACTTCTCCACCCAGGAATGTATAAAAATAAACAAAATACCACAAAAATAATTAAACCCAAAAGGATTACAACAATATGAAGGACCCTGCTGGTTCGGAAAAGTCTTCCAAAAGTTTACAAAGTTTATTTTACACAGGAAACCATTTTAAAACATCCTAAAAATAGATCTTGTACACAGTTTACCAATTAAATACCACAGTTGATAAGAGACCGAATTAACCAACTTAAACAGAAGGGACAAACCACACAGCAAATTAGTGAATAAAGGTTATTTTAAAGCAAGTGATAAACAAAATGAAGAAACAATACAGAAAGAAAACAAATACACTCTCCTCTTTTGCTAAGCCTCTGTATCTCCGTTCAAATAAATCACATTTGGATATACACTGGCAAACACATTAAATTCCAAAGAAAGGGAAACAAAAAAGGGAAAAGATTATACGTAAACAATCAAAATATCACAATATTTAATATTTTATATTTAATATTTTATAATTTAACTAATAATATTTAAGATCGTTCAGACTGCTTTGATGGTCCAAACTACCAGTGTGTTAGTTTAATTTAACAGCCCATAAAACACGCATGTCTAATACTTCATCACCTTTCATACAGACCGATTAAGTCATTAAAGAGCTCGGCCAATAAACCGCCAATAAACCCAATAAATCGAAACCGCAAATGTCAACTGCAGTGAGCTGTACGAACAGGACAATGAAACAGCGACAATTGCACCAGCTGCTGTGCATTGTGGCGAGAGCATATAATGAGCGGGAGGTGCATCACATCCTTGTTTTTCGTTGTGGAGCCTGGCTTGAGCCGGACACCCAGCCTTGTACAGTTTCCACAATGCATACGAATATAGGCCTGGCGTCAGATGCTCCGTAATGTCTGACTGCTGCAGGGATGATGGAGAAACTTAACAGGGTTTTCTATTTCTGGGGAACACTACTGGAGCAAATAGACTCACATATCCAGCCCAGCGGGGCAGGCGTTGTAAGCCGACATTAAGAACGGGTCCTTTGCGCTACTGGCCATTGTGGGCGAGTATAATGGAAGATACCAGCTCTAGAATCTAGCAAAGGTGTTAGGTGTTGCCCAGCCCGCAGCTCTACAAATATCTGTCGAGAGCTGCCTTGAGGCAGTGCCCAGGAGGAAGCTACATTTCTAGTTGAGTGTTCAACCCGAACGGACATGGTGTGCCTTTTCCTTCCACTGGCCTCCGTAACAGACGAAATGCTAATCTGCGCTCCTAAAGCTTTGCATTCTGACCACAAATGACGGGAAGGAGCAGACGGGACAGAGAAAAGCAAGGGCTTGGTCTGCCTCCTGCGAAAGTAGCGCTTGCAGGTTCACTAACTGGTCCCTGAAGGGAGTGGTAGGAACCTTGGGCACGTATTCAAGCCGGGGTCTTAGGACAACGTGAGAGTCGTCCGACCTGAATTCTAGGAAATTCTCGACCGAAAATGCTTGCAGGTCCCCTACCCTCTTGGTAGGAGCAGACGGGACAGAGAAAAGCAAGGGCTTGGTCTGCCTCCTGCGAAAGTAGCGCTTGCAGGTTCACTAACTGGTCCCTGAAGGGAGTGGTAGGAACCTTGGGCACGTATTCAAGCCGGGGTCTTAGGACAACGTGAGAGTTGTCCGACCCGAATTCTAGGCAATTCTCGACCGAAAATGCTTGCAGGTCCCCTACCCTCTTGAAGGAAGCCAGAGCAGTCAGGAGCACTGGGGGCGAGGCAAATTCAGTCTCAGGAACCTGACAATCAGGTCATGCTTTCCCAATGACTAACCTTCAACTGCATCGTGATGTGTGGCGATAACAGAAACATACACTTTGTTGGTGGAGGGAGACAGCCTTCGCTCCAACCGAAGGAAAGAAAGTGCAACTCTTATCAGACATCCTCTGGGGTCTTCCCGGTGGGGAGAACACCATTCAAGAACAGGTTCCACTTCAGTGCATAGAGGCACCTCGTTGAGGGGGCTCTAGCAGAAGTGATGATGTGTACCACCGCCTGGGGTAGGTCACCTAGATACTCCGTGTCACATCCAGGGACCAGACGTGGAGTTTACAGTTTCGAGGCAATTGATATGGCAATGCAGTTGAGGCCCCGTCCACTGACCTGACATTGCATGTCCATTGTACGTCCTCTGTGAGTCGAGCTGTCTGGTTGCCCCAGTCCAACAAGATAAGAAATCCTTAGCACAAGGGAAAGTTCTCATCTGATGTTGTCCCAGTTGACCTGAAGCCTCAACAGGTTGAGGTGATGGAGCAGCATGTTTCTGTATTCGCACTGATTTCGAGACTGAGCCAGAATCAGCCAGTCATTGAGATAGTTGACAATACAAACGTGTTCTCGGAGTGGAACATTGGCTGCCTCTGTGACTTTCGTGAAGATGCGGGGTGACAGGCCCAGCCCGAAGGGTATGTCTTTGTACTGATATACCCATCCCTCGAACGCAAGGAAGAATCGAGACATGGATGTACGCGTTCTTCAGGTCAATCGCTGCAAACCAATCTTAGGGACGGATGCATTCGAAAATGCGTTTCTGCGTTAACATCCTGAATGTGAGCTTGTGCAGGGCCCGATTCAAGATTCGCAGGTCCAAGATTGGCCATATCCCATGCCTTTCTTGGGTACAATGAAGTAGGGGCTGTCCTTCGCCAGTAGGACATTGATTTCTGCCCGCAAGACAGGCATCGCAACTCCGCATGGAGGTGAAGAGGATGCCCTTGAACTTGGGTAAGCGCCAAGCGAACTGAATCGCATAGCCGAGTCTGATGGTACGGATGAGACAGCAAGGCGGGCTGGGAAGCACTAGCCAGGCTCCCAGACACCGTGCAAGCGGGACCAATGGGACCACAGACGTACCCGGGATGGAGGAGCGTGGTGGAAACAGGGACTCGGCTCAGGATGCACTGAAGCGGCCCGATGCAGAGTCTGAGTGTGTGTCTTGTGCCACACTTACCTGGTTTGAGGGTGGGGCAGAGGGTATGTGGGAAGCCCTGATGGCGGATTTTCCTGGTAGCGGTCTTGGGACAGAGTTGCATCGCCACAGACCGCTCCAACGGGGGGATCCCCACGTAACCCTTAGCCGCTCCGCCGTCAAGGGTAGTGAGGGAGGAAAAGACATCAGAATGGTTTCGGGCAGAAAAAGGTGCCGTCCATGTTCTGGTAACCTCTTTGTGCACTTTTGGAAAGAAAGGCACTGGGGCGGGGCACTAAGAACCAGCACGGGCCGCCCCGAGATACCAATTTTCCAGCCACAAAGGTTCGGGACACGGTGGAGGGTTCCACTTGAGTTTGACACTTTCGGCGTCCTGGGAAAGCATAGCTGTGAGCTCTGGGTTTGACTCAGACAACGCTGGCACACCCGAGGGTGGCAGTGCAGCCGAATCGTCATCCCCAGAGAAAATTAACTCACCCTCTGATGCAGCGGCATCTGATCATCCGGTGGAGCTCCAAAAGAAACGACTGGGACCACCAAGGACGGAGGCTTTGCTCTCTTGGAGTCTCCTCAGTTTACTGCGCTACAGAGGAGTGAGGGGCCCGAAGACTGTGTGGGTTACCTCTCACTGTGATCCTCGGGGAATAAGCGAAGGGGCTCCACCTCTTTCATGGTATCAGAGTCTCCACCAGAACACCGCGATGGTCATGTTCACACAATGGGAATATGAGTCATCCAGCCGGAATCAGACATTGGCCACATCTGGAAACACACAATCTGCGATGCATAGCAGCTGGTGCAGTTATCACATGCCAATGTGCATTGGCTCTTTTCGGCTCTCGAGCGAGATCCCCATTTGTCAAAATCCCTTTTGGTTATATACTATATAGAGTGTGCAGGATTAGGATGCATTGTATAGGAAAACGGTATATTTGTCTGTTTTAGACTGAATTTAGATTGAGGCTTTACATTCCTTTCAGTCATAAATCAGTCTTTCTTTTGGAAAAGATTTCTCATATCTGGTTGATGACCTTTTTACCCATGTTTTTTATGACTTTTGTGTTAACACGAGATGATTGTGCCTATTATCAGCAATGATGAAGAATGATAAAGGATACATACGTTTTCTTTTCCCAATTCGTCGAACTGCACCAGCTTGTATTTGAGACAGGCGTCTATATGAGGCAGGCCTTTATAATTTTATTGTTGAGATGTTGTCCATTGAGTGTAGGCCTAGAGTCTCAAATCTCTAAAAATCTACAAATGCTCCACGTGAACCTGCGATCTTCCGACCTTTTACTATCGTGTCAATTGGTATTGATTAATATGTGCAAGGGAGAGAGAGCAAGACAGTGCTCGTGTTGTTTGAAGTGCGTGTGTGCAGCAGGGGGGCTCTCTCTCTTTCTGCTTGTTAAGCGCCCTGTCAAAGCACAACAGTCATTCTATTCTACATCACTCACCAATCAAAAAAGACCAAAAAGTGGACGATCTGACGGGTTTTAGAAGATTAAATACAACCCGAAACTAAAAAACAGACCTGGCCTCTATTGTTCTTGGATTCTGATTATTGCTGCCTGCCCTGACCTCTGCCTGTTTCCCAGATTCCCACTGTGTATTCTCCATTGTCCTGTCTCCTAATTCTTGACCCTGCCTGTACGACTAATCTTAAATAAAGCTGCATTTGGATCTTCATCTCCATGCCTCAGAGCAGTTCATAACAGAAGACTTCGCCACACCAAGATCCAGCAGTTACCTATTTGAGACCGGCTTTTATTTACCCAAGCTTGCAGCCACACCAGGAGTGTAAAAGAGACAGGCGTCTATTTGGGACTCGGCTGTTATTTGAAGTTTTATGGTGGATATCTTCATAGATGAATATTAACTGCATGCACTAAAGCTGCATGATTAACTAAAATAAAATTGAATTTGCGATATGGCTCTGTGTGTTTTATAAATCACAAAGTCTGTGATTTAATGAAATAAATAAATCCACTGCATGTTTCAGATTGAAGCGTGTTACAATGTAAAAAGTGGTAATTCACCATTGTTACCATAGCCTGTTAACTGCCAGTGTTGCATTTTCATCGCAATTGCAAATTTTATCAGAAAAATCAAATCAAAATATTTTTCGTTCAGCTATATGTATGATCACACAAAAAAGTGTGTTTGACTATAATGCTCTGTCCCCACAGAGATTGTTCGAGAGACCACCGCAGCTCAGTTGGCCTTGCTGGTTCCGAAGAACATCTCTGCATATCCATCAAATGGAGAACGTTTCACCGAGGGCTACATTGATGTGTGGTGGATTGTCCATGATGGAGGCATGCTCATGCTCCTTCCCTTTCTTCTGCGCCAGCACAAGGTATACAAACATGCATACGGGTATCACGGCACAGTGTTCAGAACAACGATGGAAGAAAAGTTTTGTTATTGTTTGTAGATAATAGTAGCTTGATCATGGACAAGAAATGTACAGCTCTGGTCTAAACTCTTCTTACCTAAACAGCATTTTAGGCATCAGAGGCGTGCAACCAACTCCAAGGCTTTTCAAAATTGAACTGTATGCTGCATTTAAAGGAGACTTATCTATCTATAAATTACAGGAAAGTCTGTCTGTGTGTCTGTTATTCGCATATCTTTCAAACCGTTAGTCCGATGGATTTCAAACTTGACAGGTGTCTTGCTACGAGCATTAGTAAGTGCAGTGCCAAGATTGACGTTGTTTGGATTTGAAATGCAAAAGATATCGTGAAATATACAGGTTAAAAAAAAACACACATTGAAGATGTTTAGATGATGTTTAGAAGGTTGTGGTTTAAAAATAAACATGCTGACATTGAGCTAAACATTAAGTCAGCTACAAATAAAAATGTCACTGAACTTTTGCTGTGTAATTGTAACAATGAGCCCTCAAACACACCAAACCATCAATTACTAAAAACAAACACAAAAACAGATTTTGCACCGACTCTGCACTAGTTATGCAAAATTCACTTTTACATGGTGTTTGAAAACTGATAAGTGTCCACAGTGTGTGTCCACAATCAGCCTGTAATGGTAAAAATCCACCCACATAATCCTCATAAATAGATACAAGCACAGCCCATGACCTGGTGATGATCTGCCCTATAGACTTATTCAAAGCGGCACCATCTTAGTTTTTTAATTATTTTAATTTAATTTAAGTTAATAACTAATTTAATTTTGTTTTTTGGATTTGCACAAAAGTTGATTCTGAAAGATGGGCCAATACCAACATCATACTAAAGTTCCCACATGAGAACCTGTACAACAATTTACAGTTGATCATGACGAAACATGCTAATCGATAAGTTGAATAAAGTTAATTCCACAACAACTACATAAATTCATCATTCTAAACTTAGTCCTGAGTCTCTCCATTTGTGTCTTACTCGGGTTCGAACATATTCTGTAAGGCTGAACACCGCTACTGACAGTTTCTGACATTTTGGCTGTTTGAGATTCTCCAATTTTGTTGTTGCCAGAGTATTCAAAACACAAGCTATAAAGGCTCTGCAGATGGTGGGCAGAGTTATTAAAATTAGTAACAACATTTATTTTATTTAAAACAGAGATGGCATTGACATTTTTACATTTAAAAATTTTAAAATGTTTAAATATGTTACACTATTTTATTCAATACTGAAAAAGTATTAATAAAAACAGTTCCATTTTAATTTAAACTATTTCATCCAATATTTGTAGCTTAATATGTCAATTTCAAACACTATAGAAATCACTGTGTGAATTGTCAAGTCTCTCATCCAGTGCTATATTTATGTGGAGTGGCTGAGCATTAATGGAGTTATGTAAAGTGTGGCAGTTAATGTTTGATTTCAGTACTTTAAATCAATTGCTGCCTGTGAGGCCGTTCACTAGGGATTGAAACTGAGAACACATTCAGTTCATGTCTGTGAATGAGAAATACTGACTCGATTGCTATACTGGGCTGAGTTTCTCAAAAGCGTTGTAAGCCTAAGTAAATCATAAAACCATTAGCACCAATGGTCTCTACAATCAACTTAGCTCAAAATGCTTTTAATAAACCCAGCCCTGGACAATAACTGTGGTTCAACTGCAGGTGTGGAGGAAGTGCAAGATGCGTATCTTCACCGTGGCTCAGATGGACGACAACAGCATTCAGATGAAGAAAGACCTGATGACATTCCTCTATCACCTGCGCTTTGATGCTGAGGTTGAGGTGGTTGAAATGGTGAGGAACAAAAATGCTTTCTTCACACACATGAGCTGATACTATAGAAACCATCATTCTAACCTGTTCTTTCATTTAATTCAAGCATGACAGCGACATTTCAGCCTACACTTACGAAAAGACCCTGGTGATGGAGCAACGATCGCAAATCCTCAAAGAGATGCATCTTACCAAGAACGAGCGTGAGAGAGAGGTATCCAAGTCAAAGAACAGTTTTTCCTTGTGAATAAGAAGTACACTTTGGCATACTTTTTAAATGTAAAATTTTAGCATATATATATATATATATATATATATATATATATATATATAAAAATTGTGTAAGCCAAATCTGCGCGATTTTAGCGCAAATACACAACTCTTGAGTCATCGTGATGTATTAAATACAGCATATCGCACAAAATCTGCGCATATCTGGCTTACTTGAACACACTAGTCACTGCTCAACAAATAACGGCGCGCATGTTCATTTGCATTGAAGGAATAGCAAAGAGTAGGAATAGCAGTAGATTAAAAAGCATTTGGTTAACAGAATCAAAAAAGACATTGTTATTTTCCAACATCCTACATGTTCTTTGTACTGTATTGATCTGTCCACATAAAACAGATTTTTGGTAAAAAGGATAAGAATAAATGAGGAAGAGGTGGAGATTGCTAGATAATAGGATTTAGTTTGATTAAGAAAATATATGAAATCCAAATTTTTATTCATATAAAAAATAAAATTTGTGTGCGTATTATACTTTTAAGATTTTAAGTACAATACTTCAATAATTGAATTAAGAATTGAAGTAAAGTAGTGCACATTTACAGTTTTTCTCGATTGTTTACACACATTTTCTGAAAGAATGCCTCATATTCTCAGAACTCTACACACAAATCTAAAAACACTCACACAATTGGCTAAATCCCTCAATTCTCCTGCAAAATGAAACTTTACATTCAAAACAATGTTATTTCTTCTCAAAATGTTATTTTGTTTTCAAATGACACACACAAAACATCATATGAATAGACATTTATAAGAACCAGTTGAACACTGATGTGCTCAATGTAAAACACTATGATCAATGGAAAACACTTCTTCTCCATTCATCATAATGACTTAGGCCTTTTTTGTTCAGTGTGACACTTACTACAGACATTTTACATACATAAGTGTGTTGTAAAATATTTGAGAATATTGTTTTTTATACCCAGAACACACAAATACACGGTAACAAATATATTTTATTTTTCCCACAAAATCAATGGGAGATAGATCCCACATTTTGTACACCCCAACCAACACAAAGTTGCACATACAGTGGTCTACATGCAAAACAACAGAATTTTTTATGCTGTTACAGTAAAAAAAGAAATAAAAACATATCTATGCTGCATCCTCTCTTTGGTTTTGGTATTTTATGCTAAAGCTCTGATTGCTAATTGTAAAACTGTGTCAAATGTGTTTGCCCATGTGACGAGTCAGTGTGAATATTTGAATGGCAGTGTGTTCCTCATGAAAACAAGAGATTTTCTGCATGAAAATTGTGCCAAATGCAGAGAATTGTGTGTAGTGGTTTGAAAAACGTGTGTTTTAGAACTGCAATTCGAGTGTAAAGCAGGAATTGTGCTTGTAGTTCAGCAGAATTGGTTCAGGGAGTTGGTGAATGAGTTACATGTTGTGGCCATTGTGTCTCAAGTACCAGAAAATGTGTGTAAACAATCGAGAAAAACTGTAATACAATTAAACACTTTTTTAGGGTACACACTTATATATTTTTTGCTTATTTACACATCAAAATAAGTGTACTTTAAAGCATGACAAAACATTATTAAAACATAATGACTTAAAATGTACTTTAAAGTAAAATGTTTAATTTGCCATTATTACATTTAACATTTAATTATAGTACATAACTGGATTGCACTTTTTAAAAGTGTGTAACTATTCAATTCAATTCAAATTTATTTGTCTAGTGCTTTTCACAATACATATTGTTTCAAAGCAGCTTTACAGAACGTGCATTTCAGAAATTTATATTGAAAAAATACAGTTTGTTAATCATGTATTAATTTAGGGCATAACATATCGCCGGCGTTGAGTCGTCTCTTCACAGGCGTTTGGGCATCTGAAGTCTCCGTGAGAGGCTGGATACAAACTGGAGCTGATGATGAACGCAATTTACGCTGATAACAGCAGTAAAGTACATGGGAAATAATTAGCATAGCTGCTGTTAATAATATTAATGCATTCGCTCTGATTTAACAGTAGTATAAAAGGTAAGCATTATGTGAATGCTTGACTAAAGAGATGTGTCTTTAATCTATTTTTAAACTGGGACAGCGAGTCTGAGCCTCGAACAATATCAGGAAGACTATTCCAGAGTTTTTAGGAGCTAAATGAGAGGACGCCCTCCCTCCTTTAGTGGACTTAGATATCCTAGGAATGACCAGAAGCCTTGAATTTAGTGATCTTAAAGAACGTGATGGATTGTAGGGCGATAGAAGTTCCATAGGACACAGGAGCTAAACCATTTATGGCTTTATAGGTCAGTAGTAATACTTTGTAATTGATACGGAACTTAATTACCAGTGTAGAGATGATAAAATTGGTGTTATATGATCATATTTTCTTAAAACATAGGGTTAAACTTTATTTTAAGGTGTCTGTGTTACACTGTAATTATACAGTGTAACACAGAGTAATAATAATTAACTGCATGTACTTACTGTAGAGTTAGATTAGGATTAGGTTTGGTTAAGGGTTAGTTGCATATAACTATGCAGAATTTATAGTTATTACTAACTACATGTAACGTTAAATAAGGACAGTGTAAAATAAAGTGTTACCAAACATAGTCCTGAAAATGTACTCTCTTTAAGTACAGCCTTTATTTCATTAATATAATATCTGCAAGTAAAAATACACTAGAATTGAGTTGGGGTTAGGGTTACAGTTAAGCCTAATTTGGCAATCCAGTTAAGTAAACACAATTTTCACAAGGTTTATTCTAACAGACATCTATGTTTAGCCTTTTGAGTCAGTCTAACCGCGCTGATGTTGTCTCTTCAGATTCAGAGCATCACAGATGTGTCCCGTGGCTCTATACGGCGAAAGAACCCTTCAAACCTGCACCCCCAGAGGAGCATCGCCGAGGAGTCCGTGACAGGAGGTGGCGAAGAGAAACCCGAGGAGGAGGTAGCTGCTGTCTCTCAGTTTTGTCTCTGTGCATTTATCCATCAAGTGTGTGACTTTGTGCTTGTTTTCCAGTTGAGCTAATCACGCCTTTCCTTCAAGCCGATTAGATGATAACACGGACCTTTCAGCCATGAAGATAGCATCTCTTCATCACTTTCTATTTTTGCAATTCTCTCTCTTCTCTCAGTCATTATCTACTAGAAAATCATTATCTTCTGTTAACACCCTGGCAGTGCATCTCGCCCTCTGTCTTTTCTTTATCCCTCTGAAAACAAGGTTACCGGGAAAAAGCGACAATTCTCACTTTCTGATTTTTGTTTCATCCCTCTCTACCCTCTCACTCTTTTTACCTTTCTCTTAGTATGTCCGTCTCTCCCGTCCTCGACAGGTTCAACTAATTCAGGGCAAAAATGCCACCCCCACCCCCACTAGCCCCACCTCCCCTACCGCTCCCACACCAGTGGCCATGAGCCCCGGAGAGGAGGTGCAGATGACCTGGACCGACGAAACAGAGAAGACCAATAAACCAGCAGTGGCCAACCCTGACAACGTAAAGGATATGTTCAACATGAAACCGTGAGTCAAGAGAATGGCGGTCTCGACTAAGTATATATTGTGTCTGCTATAATAAATTATTTTTAAAAACTTAGTTTTTGAGGGAAAAAAAATGAAATTTTCACACAATCATTGTATTATTCAATTAGTTGAGAGTGAGATGTTAGTCAAACCTTTGCATAGAGATTTAGGATTTGGGGTTTTCTCTGATTTTAGTAACAATAATAATAATAAAAACTATAGACCCATGCTACATGGGACTAGACTACAAGACTACAAGACTAGACATAATGGAAGAAACATATTAATAATAATAAATAGTATCATTTTAAATAATCTAATTAATAATTACATTTATAATTTAAAATAAGCAAATACATTTTTTATCATTAAAATGTCTTTAATTAAAACGCGTGTGTATATTCACAGTAAATATATATTCACATTAAATATACATAAACATGTTTTATTACGTAATAGTATGTATTTGCAGTAACTGCTATGGAAGCTTGTTTCCTCCACAGAATAAAAAATAAATAAGGTATTTGTGACTTTTAATCTCACAATTCTGATTCTTTCAATTTTTTCTTGCAATTGCGAGTTTACATCGAGCTATTCTGACTTTTTGTCTCAGAAATATCTTATAAAGTCACAATTGCGAGATAAAAAGTCAGAATTGTGAGTTATGAAGTTTTTTCCTCTCAGAATTGGACTTTATAACTTACATCTTTATATCTCACAATTCTGGACAAAAAGGTCATAATTGCGAGTTAATGCTGACTTTATAACACGCAATTTTGACTGTATATTATGCAATTCTGACTTTATTTCTCGCAATTGCCAGTTCATATCTCGGAATTCAGAAAATTAGCCAGAATTGCCAGATGTAAACTCGCAATTGTGAGATAAAAAGTCGCAATTATCTTTTAAAATGTTTTATTAGGAAACAGCCCAGTGAGCAAATTTGCATTTAAAAGACGTTGCAGAGAACATGTCAAAGAAATGAAACCACACACCTTGTAATCATGGTTGACTTTGCTTACATGATGAAACATACAAGTTATTTTGGCAAAAAAAACAACAACATGTAACCGAATTCAAGGTTATTTTGGCTAAAAGTAGGTTACTCATCATAGCCGGTCTATATCGGGTCTATATTTAATCGAGACAGTGAAATGACAGCTATTGCTTGCTGGGAAGCTTCCATAAACAGCAGCAATATGTTAAACTCTATTTTGAAACACAAACACTTCCATCATTATTAGAGAACTTGCATGCTTTTTAATTGTTTCGCTCTTGTCACTTCAGATTACAAAAACAGTGATGGTTAGACTGTTGTTCTTGACGCCTGATGAAAAAAATTAAAATAAAATCAGTGAAACACAAAACAATGGTTTATTCCGAACACATACCACCTGACTTTTTCAAGTTGACACTCGACATGCCAATGGTTTTTGATCAATAATTGCCCTAATGGTGCATCCAGCGCAGTCTCATACATACCCTAAAACGGCGGATGTTGACGTATGGTCAAAAGACGTCCCAAGACGTCATGATGTCTTGGGACGTCTTTTGACCATACGTCAACATCCGCCGTTTTAGGGTACCCTTTAACATCGGTTAGACCTAAACCTACCCCGTCACCTAACTGATGTTAAAGGTAAAGCGTCAGTTCTATAACGCCCCAGGATCGTCATGTAACCGACGTTAAAGGGTACCCTAAAACGGCGGATGTTGACGTATGGTCAAAAGACGTCCCAAGGCGTCAGCTATATACAGTATGACGTCTTGGGATGAGACTGTGTTACACTGTTTAAAAAAAGGTCATTGAGGTCGGGTAATGACGTTCTCAACGCGGTTGAATTTGTACTGTGTTCCTGTATTTCTCTGTTCACTGGGTTGTTTACTGTTATTTCCCTTTGCTCATGCCTCAGGGAATGGGAGAATCTGTGAGTACACTTTCAAGATAACACTAATGCTAATTCCTTCACCTTTTTTCTATGCTTCATATCTCTCTAATAAGCAGATATATACAAATATGTTGTCATTTCACCCTCACATGCACAAAAAAAGTCTTTGCAATGCTCTTCCTATGATGTGTTATACAGGAATCAGTCGAATGTCAGGCGCATGCACCACGCACAGAGGCTCAACGGAGTCATTGTGAAGAAGTCGCAAGAAGCTAAACTAGTCCTGCTAAACATGCCTGGACCACCGAGGAACCGCACCGGAGAAGAGAACTGTATCCTTTTTTCCTCTAAAATCAACTGTCTATCTGACTTAAAGGTGCTCTATGTATTTTTTAGCCGCCTCTATCGGTGATGTTTCAGATTGCAACCAATTTTTACAAGAGCGCTCTTGCTCTTGCGTGTGCTCGAACACAAGAGCTTGCACTCATGGTACACGGCCACACTGAGACTTTCAACACACCGGAAAAAGCGTCACACAACATGCTGGAAACTCCACTGCACCGTTACAATGATAGGCTACTTTTATCAGCTTGACGTTGAACTAATGCCCCATGCTCGTACCATGATAATGTTACATTTGTGGTGTTATCTAGCATAAGGCATTTCACTATTCGTGTATTTCAACTATTCGTGTATCTTTCACAATCAGCAATGTCAACAGGCGAATGTATAATTTGATAACGAAAAAGGTTAGTGAACTAGACTGAACAATTTCAGTGAAACAGTAAAAAAAATATATATATTTTCAAGATTTGTTATCACAACATTTTTTCTTTTGTCAAATCAACTTAAATAATTTATTTAGTTGAGATAACTTATTATTTTGAATTTCTGATGATTAAATTAATCTCCTTCATTGTATTAACTCACTTTTTCCAGTTAAATCAACTTAAAATTTTAAGGCAATCAGGTTACTTAGTTTTTTAAGTTAATGTCAAGTCAAGTCACATTTATTTATATAGCGCTTTTCACAATACACATTGTATCAAAGCAGCTTCACAGTGATAACATGAAAGTAGTACAACACAGATCAATAATATTGTTAAATATTAAATAACCCCAACTGAGCAAGCCAAAAGCGAGGCGACAGTGGCAAGGAACCAAAACTCCATCAGATTGGATGGAGAAAAAACCTTGGGAGAACCCAGGCTCAGTCGGGGGCCAGTTCTCCTCTGGCTTACATTCATATTGTTAGTATATAAATATTAAATATAAATATTGTTTGTGTATAAAACGGCGCCATAACATATTGCAGGCGTTGAGTCGTCTCTTCACAGGCGCTGGTCCTCTCATCACAGGCCTTGGGGCATCCGAAATCCCTGTGAGAGGCTGGAGACAAAACTGGACCTGACGAACGCCATTTTTCTCGGGACAAGCGTCCCGAAATAACAGCAGAAAGGCGGATGGGAAATAATTAGCATAGCTGATGTTCATAATGATTTCCATTATATGGGAGTCGGTGTTAGAAAACCCCTATAGTTAAACCAACAATATTTTTTTTTACAGTGTAGTAAGTAACATTACTGTACTGAACGTGTCTGGAAATGTGTGTTATAAACAATATGTTAGTAGTGGGATGAGTGACGTTAGACTGTAGATCTAGTACATAAAATAAAAGTTACGTCCTAAAGCACCTACTTTTTGCTATCCTGGAACAGTCTTTTGTATTAATTTCATGTCTCAAATATTGTATGTTGTAGTTTACCTTGCTATTTCATTACAGTTTACCATTATTTCAGCATATCTGAAAACTTGTAATTTATCTCAATAAAAATAGCGGAGGTCTCTTCATAATTCAAACGCTCTGCCGATGTTGATCCGTGTTTTCGTCCTGAGCCGATCCGATTCACGTTTGGCCTGACGAGCTTCAGCAGATAAAATTTTTGTTTTGTTTTTTATATTTATGTGGAGTTTGTGTTGGAGTCTGTGTTGTGCTGGAGGCAGGTCATTTTTTGGTGTTATCAGACTCATGTCGTCAGCTAACGCATTCTCATCCTTTACAAAACGGCCAAATACTATGCACATGGCACCCATTATCGTTAATATTAACGTGCTTTGATGGGTAGGTTTAGGTGTGTGGTTTGGGTAGTCTCATATTACGCTAAAGGATTTATGACGCCTTGGGGTCACGTGTTATATTAACGATAAAGGGTGCCATATGCGTAGTATTTCGCCGTTTTGTCATATAGCGTCACATATGACGCTAAAGGATGAGAACGGGCTGCGTCAGCTGCAGTACCGTCACATAGACCGTATGGGAGCGCACATGCACGTCACATCCGATGGATTTCGCAGAAAATCCGACCCGGAGACTTCACATAAAAATAGGAATACTGGCCTTCAGAGGTAATAGCAAAACCCGACGAGTGGATCATTGTAAAATGTGATTACAACCCCTTCACACACAGGTATTAAAAAAACCATTCATTTTAGACGAAAAGTTACATATAGCACCTTTAACAATTTTTTTTTTACTATGAAGTTATTTCTTGCTTGTGTATGACAGACTACTCTCATGTAAATGTCAAAGTTTGCCGCTTAACTTCAGACACACAGACATGGAGTTCCTCGAGGTCCTGACCGAAGGTCTCAACAGAGTCCTGCTCGTGCGTGGAGGTGGACGTGAGGTCATAACCATCTACTCTTGAGGGGCTCAGCTCAACCACCAAATATTCCTCACCTCTCGTCCCTCACTGCATAAACGGAACGTCCCAGTAAACCCCAACCTACACCATGAGCAATAACGCCCCAGCACATATCAGATGACTTTGCACTACATAGTCTAAAAAGACACCAGCTTAGTAGATGTCACTTCTTCCACGTTATTAAGTTATATCCTTCAATCAGTCACTCTATCTTCCTCTTATTGGCTTCATTCTCACTTCATAAAGTCAACAGCGTACATCACACACAGATCAGTAAATTATTCAGTTGGTCTTTGTTACTATATTCTGACTCATTTCCAAAAGCCCATGTTCTCCAGTGACACCAGACCAAATACTCTGATCCATCTAAACTTTATCTAATATTATATGTCTTAACAAAATTTTTTGAAGGGACAGTCACACTAGATTTTAAGCATGCGGAACTTTATTTTGGGTGGACCTAAAAAACAATCGATTTTAAATGTTGAAAGATTTTCAGTTACCGTTACAAACCATCCAACTTCTGGTTTAGACTTCCAATCAGAAGTTTGGGGTCGATAAGTTTTCTTGATGTTTTTGAAAGAAGTCTCTTATGCTCCCCAAGGCTTCATTTATTTGATCAAAACAATTAAATATGCTGATTTGCTGCTTATTATTATGTGAAAACAGCTGTACTGCTTAAGATTTGAAGGATTCGTTGATGAATAGCTCAACAGCATTTGTTTTTGTAACAATGTAAAGGTCACTTTTGTTCAATTTTATTTGTTTTATTTTTATTTTGTTCAACCAACCCCAAACTTTTGCATGGTAGTTTATATAGATGATTCCCAAACTAAAATGTTCCTCCACGGTATAATGGCAATATTACATTTAAAGGGGTCATGACATGGATTTATTAATATTTTTTTTTAATATGTTCTTCGAGAAAGTTGTTTTTGCACAATATATATGTGTATATATATATATATATATATATATATATATATATATATATATTTTTTTTTTTTTTTTTCAACCCTCATTCTGACCCTCTGTCTGAAATGATCAGTTTTTAAGGGGCGGCTCCTTTAAAGCTTGTCAGTGAATGACCACTATGTTATGATTGGCTATCACCATTGCATAGCAAACGATATTAACCCCCACACGCTATTGCACGTAGGTTTGTGTTTTGAAACAGCTGCTATCAGATTCAGTTGCTTCATCTGTCAATGAAAGTTTCTCTGTGAACTCTCCATTATGCTATGCCTCATTTACAAAAGAAATGCTCAGAACAAACATACAATCCTCTGATACCATTCAAATAAACCATCCATGTGTTTCCGACACTGATCCTTCTGAAGTCTGTGATTATAATCACAGAGGCAGTGATTGTAATGGGTAATGGGTATAACTATATAATAAAAAAGTGATTATAATTTGCTTTTGACGGGACGCTCATATCCAGCGTGGGCAAATGTCAGCTGTTAAGCGACTGAATGTCAGTGGGCGGGGACTGTGGTACAATGATGTAAAACTATTGGTCGATGTCTTGCTCTTGAGGCAATCATATGCAAATGTTTGCCCGTGCGACATCACAGATCCCAATATCAAAAAAGCTGTTTTTGGAGCTTAATTAAATAATATAAATATATATTTAAAAAAAAATATATATATATATATATATATATATATATATATATAACAAAGAAGACATTTTTTGCAGGCCCTGATTTTTGAAAAAATCTGATTTTTTTTTTGCAGGCCCTCTTACATGTCAATGACCCCTTTAAAACTTCTATTGGTCATACATTGTATAGCTATTTGAATAGGCAGTGAATACTAGCAAATTATTAGTATAGTAATGAATCTCAAAATCTATTGTGATTGCCCCTTTAGGCTTTATATTTTGTTCCTTTACTATGACTCCATTGTTTTATTGTTCATCATAGGGTAAATAGAGTGGAATCTTTCTTTGTTGAAAACAAGTCTTCCAGTGTACCACGTAATTGTCTGAGGTGTGTTTTTACACCAAGGACAGAATTGACCAGGGTTTAATGTGAGCCAGTGTTTAATGTAAGCACTACTGGATCAATGACTATCAGCTTTGCCCTTGACCATCTGCATGTCCTCTGACTACATCAGCCTTTTAAGAGTCATATACTGTACGGTATGAGAGGGCTGGACCATGCGCGTGTGTGTGTGTGTGTGTGTGTGTGTGTATGTGTGTTTGTACTGGGGTAGATTTTATAATATTGGAGGGTTGATGGATATGTTCCTTTCCCAAATATGTTCACTTGATCCATGAAATGGAAAAATATCATCAGCAGACATGAATTATATATTGCTCAGTTACACACGTGTACATAATATGGAGAGAATTGAAAACCCATATACAGTTCAAGTATTCCATAAAGATATAATCCTGAATAATCGCATTTAATAGTAGAATTACATATATCTTAAGGGAATGTAAATAGAAAAGGATTAGTATTTATATTTCAAATATTTATTTACAAAGAAAATTATTTATTCATTCAGCAATTTTTGATCGATTGTAATCATGGGAAAACATGGTATATGTAATCATGGGAAAACATGGTATATCTCTTGCCAAATCACAAAATATAAATCGTGCCATATGAGAGGAAAAACATTTTTATCTAAAAAAAAAACGAACCAATCTTTGCATTTTCATATAGAAAAGGACAGTGCTGGGTCACGGCATCATAACATACAATATCATGTGTCTGACATTACCAGTTACTTTGTAAACCAGGTGCAGTTTCATTCTAATTAAATCATCCTTTTTCACCCAATCAAATTTGTGAACAAAAGCATATTTTAACTGCATAGTATTTTAAACTCATGTCTAATGTTTGTCACGAATGTCTGACATTTTCGTTTATTTTTACATTTGTAAAGACGACACTAATTTGCTACATTTAAGCAGCATCTGTGAGCGACTGATGCGTACTGTTCAATTCACGAGCACGAGCATATTATTTAGTTCCTGTGTGGTAGTAATAGAAGATATTAAAACACATTTATCTAAAGAACTATTTTATTTTTTTGTAAAATTGCAATGATGAAAAAAAATATATTCGATTACTGAATAGACTAGTAAAGTATCGTCTTGTGTAACTGTGAGACCTGAAAAAAAGAAAAATAACTAAATGTATGTTTTAAACTTTAAAATCAAATTGTGCTGAGTTTGCTGCTACCTTCATTACAATGTAAATATATATTGCGCTCCCCCAAAACATAAAACTGAGGGGGGGAAAAAACGAAAGAAAAAAATGCAATATTTATAGATGTTTTTTTGCATTTAAATCGAAAGTGTATTTACATTCAGACACCCAAATTAGTGAAGTAATTTAATGACATAAATGAAAAATGTTTTTACAGGGTTACAACTCAAAGACAGGCAAAACGACTCAAAATGTCACCGCCAGTCTGTCCTTATACTATTCAAACATACCTCATCTTTCCTCATATGTTGTCATGTCAAAGTTCACACTTGTAGTAGAAAGGTAGTGTGTAAAGGTTGTGGTCTATAAAGTGATTTTTAACTTGTTTGCAAAAAGAATTTGAATTATAGCTAAGTACATGTATTCTAGTTATGCTCAACTGATCTTTTTCTTTTTTTAAATCCGAAACAGAAATTGCAAAGTAAGTAATAAGTGCTATACCTATCATAATTCTTCCAAGTTTATTGCTTCTGTTCTAAAATGATAATCTTATCTGAAGGAACTTTTGCATTGCTGTGCCGTACGTTAGAATTTACAACACACCAGACGAGTTTGGCTTCTTTGGAGTCCTATGCAATTACAGTTTAGTAATTTCTTTGAGGATCTAAAATGACTTTCTACTGAATAGTTTATAGTGGTAGAGGTACTATAGATTGAAATCAGAGCTTCCGTATCTGCCAGGGTGACTTGCAGTTTTATGAGAACTTTCCACATTATTTAAAGAATAACATACCGGGACAATGTCGTGATTAAGCCATATTGGCTGTCGGAGAACAGAGGTTTTTCTCTGCGGATGACAATGATGTCAGAAGTCCCGTTCATCATGGAGTATTGACTATTTGAATTGAATTCACATCGATGCAAAGGGCTTTTCGATCTCATTTTATCAGATTCTTCTTATCTTTCCCCAAGGCTGTAAACATAAAGAAGTGTCATAAACTTTGTGTGGTATAGGATGTCGTTCCTTATCTTCCCTTGAAAGGGGCGGTAAACTCTAAAGTCACCCCAAATTGGCCAAAGCATAACTAGAAATAAGCACTGTGAAAATGCAATGTTAGTGTTTCTTTCTCACATTCAATCTCATTTGTTGGTATTTTTGTTCTTATTTCATGTCCTCGCTGTGGAGCACGCTTGAAGGGAACTTGGAAGTAAACACCTTTTAGGGCCGGTTCACACAGAACTCGTTTTTGCAGTTAAAAACACGAGAAGCAGCTCAGTGGAGCATGAAAAAAGACTGAACTTGTTGAAAAAGTTGAACTTGTTTTTAGAACGACGCGTCATGCAAGAGTCGCAGCAAAAAGACACGAGCGCAACGGTGAAACGCATCCGTCTAGCACGTCTTTACATTGAAAAACAATGGAAAAGTAGAGGTGTGAATGGTCCCTTAGAGCTCTTTTTTTTTAAATGCAAGATGCCAGTCAGCAAAAAAAGTGCAAGGTCTAGAGATGATTTGTAGAATGCCGTTTCATACGCAACACGTGAGACACGAGTGCAATGGTTAAAGACGTTTATCTACGAGTTTACATTGAAAAATAGCGCTCTGTGGGAATGTGCCCTTAGAATGCATAGAAGAATCATGATTTATTTTGGGTTTTTTATGCAATGTTGACATGTCACTAACCTGCAACAATGTATAGATTGCAACAGTCTGGTTCCAGAATTAAAAACTCCATTCATTTCCTCCATAGGGAAATATATTTGTAATGATAAACCTTTAAAGACAGCCTTTCTGTGAGCTACAATGTTGATAATTGCATGCATGCACTCTTAGAAAAAAAGGATTCATTGGGGTTCTATATATAGCATGGGGTTCTTTACTCAACTCCAAAGAAACTTTTATGCTAAAAAAGGTTCAAGAACCCTTTTGGAACAAAGGTGGGCTATTATTCATTCATATATTACATTATTCTGCAACATTTTGTAGTTGTAATTAAATTATTGTTTATTAAACTCTTAATATCACATTTTAATCATGCTGATTTTTGGAAGAGAAAAACTGAAATGGCACTCTTCGTGATAAAATGATATAAATATATACATTTTCTAACCCCTATATCTTGAATTTTGTGATCATTCACATGCATTCTTAAACACATTTTAGGGTATCGATGTTTGTGAATAATATGAAATATTTAATCCGGAAAGGACAAAACAAATGATAATGAATGAACCCAAAAGGGTTCTTATTATTGAACTCTTAAAAAGGGTTCTGTATAGAACCTTTTAGGGGTTCCAAATTTGTAGCGCTGATATAGAACCTTTTCTTCCAAGAGTGTGTATTTCTGTTGAAGCCATCAGCCAGCTTTCTTATAATCGTGTTCAACGAAATTCGACGTGAAAAACTGTGCGGAAAATTTCACCAATCAGACATTACATAATGACGAATGACGTAATCGCCTCCCTACACTAAAAATATTCACATATTTCAATATATATGCATATTTTACACTAAACTTAAAATATATTTTGTGTGTGTATATATATAAATGCATAGTTTTACATTTCTCCATCATTTTTAATTTGATTATGCTGTTCGCAATGCTTCATGGCATTGTAGTTCTTTCCCTCACTGAAGCCGTTAAGTGCACATTCTTTTTTTTTTTTCTTTTTTGCTTCAAATCAAAATTTGTACTGTTATGATTCATCTCATAGCTGGTTGGTTTGGTTCGTGGCTTATAAGGCTTTAATTAAGACTTTTTTTTGAAATCCCTATGGGAGAAATGAATGGAAGAAAAAATTCTTCCGGATCCAACGCCGCTGAAAAAGTGGGCGGGCATTGTTGTACTCTATACTGGTATAACGCAGTTTACCAGTCGATTTACAGGGCTTATAAGATAACCAGCGAAATGAATTTGAAATTGCAGGTGTTTCAGAAGGTGCTAATGATTATTTCAGAGTGATCACTGGATGCAGTATTGAGAATCCCGACTCATACAGAATGGGCCATTTAGCCAGACTTGATAAATCTAATCAATGCAAAGAGATATCCTTTCATGTTGGGATATCCCAGACAGAAGGGGCTTTAGACTGCATGGCTGGAGAAGTTGAAGAGTTCAGATGCAAAAGCCTCTAAATGCCATTTGAAATGTTCTTCTTTAATGATGATTTTTATCAAACTTGTATATTTAAGTTCAATAATTTCACTTAAATAACAATTAATAGGTAATTATCATTGCCATTTAAGTGAAATTACTGAACTTAAATATACAAGTTTGATAAAAATCATCATTAAAGAAGAAAATTTCAAATGGCATTTAGAGGCTTTTGCATCTGAACTCTTCAGTTATTTCATCATTCATTCAGTGCTCCTGATACCCGTTTCAGCATGTTGATGTTTTAACCGAAAATATCCAGACCGCACCTCCAATTTTTTGAACACTGATTCTGATTTTCTAATGGCACCGTACATCTACTGATACTTCTGAAACTTTCCCAACAGTGTGTGCAAGAGCATTTCTACACAGCCGACATTTCGACTTTCTCCATAGGAGGGCAATTTGATGCTTTTTTTTTTTTTGTATGGTAGTCAGTGTAGATCCAAAGACAGTGATCTTGATTAGTGATGTGTTTTCTGTTTTCTGCTTCGGTTCTCACGAGGAGTCAAAATGGTGCATGTTTGTGAGCGTGACTGTAACGGGGGGAAAAGGGTGAAGTGTTTCCGTTTCTTTACGTATATGACTCTGTGTGACATATCACTTTATTGGAAAAGAGAGGTTAAACCGTGGCAGTTGCTTTTGTAAATATATGACACATTATAGTTATCTTAGCCTAGCTGTTTAATTTGTGTGTCCATGCAAGTTTAATATTTTAAAACTAAATAGAACATTGTGTCTCAATTGTGTTATATGAAATATATATTTAAACTATATCTTAAATTATTGTTTTATCTTGTCAAAAGCTTCAATGTTCTATGAATAATGGTTTCTCTCGACCATTTTATAGACTTGTCTGCACAAAATGCAATAAAGTTCAAGTCGTTTATTACAACTATTTATTGTGTTTTCATTTGTGAGCTAAATGTGTGCTCGTGTCTTCTTAATATTCAGTGTGATGTGGAGTCTTGAGTGAGTTTTATCATTTAAATCAGAATATTCAGAAAAACATGGAATGTCCTCATAATGAAACTTGATGTCTTTTCCTCAATTTTTAATATTTGCTTTATTCAGTTTCATAGCCAAATACAAGAACTTATAAATATCTGAAGCCCTTACTATTATCCTCACATTTCTGTCACAGTGTTGCATTTTATAACAAATTTGTAACAAATTGTATTCTTTGGGATAAACCCCTTGAGATGGATCATCTCATTTTCAAGGACGTCCTACAGTAATATACAAAATATTGCCTGTGTGTGTGTGTGTGTGTGTGTGTTCTCTTTCATCTTTAATAAAGAAAACAGTTAATTAAACTCAATCAATGACAAAACAGTGAATGCAGTGTATCTGCCGAGTTTTTGAAATTAAAATTTAAGGCTTTTGGACTTTCTTTTAAAACCTGCTCCATAAAAGGGTCAAATGACTGTGTAACGGCCTGTGGGTTCTATCTGCTGTAATTGGAATAGGTGTTACTCACGCAAAATGTAAATACAAGTATGCTGTTTGTGTTAAAGTTAAAATATCTGATCAATGATTGGCGTAGATAGTGAAACTAAACTAGCCTTTGCTATTAGGTTTGGCTTTTTGCACTCAATGTAAACAGATTCTGTGTTAAGTGTTAACCAAATGGGTAACACTTTATAATAACTGCACACTATTAATCATTAGTTAAGCATGAGTAAACAGTTAATTCATCATTTATAAAACATTAATATACAGTTTATAAATATAGCTATACATGCTTTTTTCTTGATTTATAAGCATATCTATAATGCGTTTAATGATTGTATTTTCAAACTTTGTTAATGATCAATTAATAATTTCTAAATGATGTATAGCATTATTTACAAACCAGTTGTTTAAGAGTTGTCAGTCATTCATAAGTTCACTTAGAAAGTGTAAGTAAATGTAGTAAATACAGGTACACTCTAAAAAATGCTGGGTTGTTTTAACCCAATTTTGGGTCAAATATGGACAAACCCGAAATGTTGGGTTAAAAATGTAATGTAAAAATTTAACCCAACGGCTGGGTTAGTCCATATTTGACCCAAAGTTGGGTTAAAACAACCCAGCATTTTTTAGAGTGTAGTTATAAAGCATTTATTAGTGGTCAGTTAACTATTTTTGTGACCTAATCTAAAGTGAGGGCTATTCATGCTTTGTAAAGCATTTATAAAGGTGATTTAAAGACTCGTCAATCTTCTAAACAGTAAAATGTAACAAACACAACGCAGTGATACAGAACATAGAAATATTTAACAGCCTTTAAAAATGCTTTACAAGGCATGAATAGTCCTCACTTTAGATGAGCTCACGAACATAGTTAACTGACCACTACTAAATGCTTTATAACTACCCAAATTAACCCTTAATTACAGCATTAACAAATGTTAATAAAGCATTTACTAACACATTAAGTAACCATCACTATATGTCTGAATAATAAGATGTATAAATGTACATTTAAATAGTTTATTAATCATTTACTTACTCGCTCTAAGTAATCGTATGAACCACTGAAAACTCTTAAATAACTGGTTCATAAAAAATGCAATTCTTCATTTAGAAATGATAAATTGATCATTAATAAAGGATGAAAATACAATTATTAAACAAATTATGCTTTTAAATCAAGAAGAAAGCATTTATAGCTGTATTTATGAACTGCTTATTAATGTCTATTAATGCTTTATGAATGATGAATTAATGGTTTACTCATGCTTAACTAATGATTATTAGCGTGTAGTTCTTATAAAGTGTTACCAACAAATGTAACCCTAATGTACTTGTTCAGTTGACATTTTGCAATGTTGTTGAGACAAATCTAAAAAGTCCAGATAAAAACACATTTACAGTAATGATAAAAAACGAGTTAAAGCTGCTCCGAGGGTTTTTCCAATACAACAGCTGAGGGAGTGATTTTAAAAATGTTCTCACGTCTGTCAATGTTTTTCCCTCTTTTGGAAAGTCATAGAAAAGCTTGTGGACTCTTTCTTTTTCTACTATGATTACTTCCTCTTCTAAGAAACCAGGAAATATAAAAAGCATCAGTACATTTCACCCTTGTTTTGAAATTTAGCTGATGCCTAACAACTTAGATTGCTTTCAAGGTATATTCTGCATTCTTTTTTTTTTTTTTTTCTTAGAAATTAGTTGCATTCTCTGGGAATCAAACCCATGGCCTTGGCTAATGCCAGCTCCACAGTGTTTGACCTTACAGAACACTCTGAAATTTAGACGCAAGAACTGGAGGATTGCAAACTCCACAAAAGATAAAACTGAACAAAAGTATGTTTTTATTGTAGCCGTGCTGCTATGTTTGGGGGGGGGGGGGTGGGGTGGGGGGTGAAACTGCATCTATCATATCTAATAGCTAATAGTTTCAGGCAAACCAACGCATTCTCATCCCAAAGCGCCATATAGGACGCTTTTGCAAAAGCGTAAATATCCAACGCACATGGCACCCTTTGACGTCTAATGAGACGCTTCGCTTATGGTTAAGTTTAGGTATGGTGTAGGGTAAGGGTTAGACCACTAGGGGGCGCCTTCTGCCCAAATATATCTGCGTCCCATTTCACGTTAAAGGGTGCCATGTGCGTTGGATATTTACGCTTTTGCAAAAGCGTCCTATATGGCGCTTTGGGATGAGAACGGGCTCGGCAAACATATTACAGTTTTTTCGATTGCTAAACGACAGTGAGCACAACTGGAGCTTCATGTGCATATAACTCATCATAACTTCATGTGGACCAAACTCTAGTTCATTTTTCATTGCTTGAACACAGTTTTCAAAACTCTACACACTTATCTCATGACTGTAACCCCAACCTGCACAACACTGTGAATTTACAGCACTTTGTTCAAAAGCTAACACACTGCTGTCAAAACTGTGAACCACGCATTCAAAACAGATTAAATTTCAGCCTTGTGCCTTTCACACACTGCTGATTTTCAAACAATTTCAGCTGAAAGGCTGAAAACTTGTGGCCTAATGCTTGAGAGAGGCAGGGTTACAGTATTACAGTATGTACTTTTAGTACCTTTATTTTTTATCATTACTGTAATTATGTAAATTACAGACTATTGAAGCAAACTGCTAATTTTCATTTACCTTAAATAATTGTAATGTTCTAAAAATTTTAATAAATCAAGTGAAAGTGACTTCTTACTTTGTATGAAGTCAGTGGCGCAAAAAGTGGATATGCGCTATATGCGGCGCATAGGGGCGCAGCACAATGGGGGGCGCCAAAGCGATGGTAAAAAAAAAAAAATTATATATAGGCTATATTGTATTTCTATATGTAGCTGCCGTTGTGCGTTTCTAAATCATTTCTGCATTCCTTCAATGTTATATAAAATTTTAGAGGACTAACAGCCAGGCTAGAGTAGGCGCCCTCATGGAGAAGGGGGGCGGGTATAATATCGCGAGCGGGCGGGGGCGCCGTGAGCGCTGAGCGAGCAGGTACAAGTAGTGAGTTGTCGTCGAAAAAGATGGATAAAACAAAATGCTGTGGGGCTAAAAATAGAAAAAGAAAGAGAGAAAAGGAGATGGCATGTCAATTGATGCGACAGCAGCTAAATAACTGCATGCATTGCTGAAAGCCAACAGGTAGGATTTAAAATCGGGACTACCGGGAGATTCCCGTTGGGCCGACGTGCTTTTCGGCCCACAAAACTCATACATCGGCTGCCCATTTGTTTGTTGTTTGTTTTTTGCTTAATTGGCGGCGCTGTGCTGATGTAATGCATTGGTCAAAAAAAGTCAGCTTTAGTTTTTGTTTTTTTCTGACACACTGGCCCATGAAACATGTCATTATGCACTTATATCTTTCAAGTACAGAAATTAGTGCAAAACTATGAAAGTTTCCTTTATTTTTCTGTGCATTTGTTTTACAATAGCCTTTATGGCTATTACTATCATGGGATTAATATGATAACTATTATTATGTAGTAGTATAATGTAGACAGACACTAACTAAAAGAGGTTCAAATTTTTCTTTGTTTAATTTGCACCCTGAATATGGGTTGGAGCTTGTAATTTTGAACTCTCAAAGTGTACCAGACTGCTGAATTTAACATTACAGAACACAAAATTTTCTTACGGGGGAGCATGCCCCATCAAGGTGGAGTAGCTATAGTTTAATTGTGTTAATAAACGACAATTTTGCACTTATTTTTTTTCTGTTAGCTCTCATTTCTTCCTATCACTTATTACACAGCACACTTACATTACATTTATTTTTCCTTTTTTTTTTTTTTTTTTTTTGGGGGGGGGGGGGGGGGGGGGGGCTAAAATTGTTGCTGCATACCCCTCTGGAACTGGGTAGTTGCGCCCCTGTATGAAGTCAGTGAAATTGTTGAAACTGTAAAGATGAAAAGTTTGTATTTTCTGTATTGGTGTTTGATGCTACTGTTTTTCCTCTCAGTGTGTTCTGAGGGTTGTGCGTAGTGTTGTGCACACTGAGCCTGTTTTGAGCCATGTGTTAAGAGTTGTGCTCAGGTGACTGTTGGTAGTGCAGACTGTAGTTTGCACATTTAGCTCCAGATGTGCTCACTGTCATTTAGCAGTCGTCAAAACTGTAACATCAAAGTACAACTATTTCAAAAGGCAATTCACACATTACATTTCAAATGAGTGTCTATTCATTTCCTTACAATGATCTAACTATCAATTGATACAACTGCTCAAAATGTTCCATTACTCTTACAGTTTTTTTCGATTGCTAAACGACAGTGAGCACGACTGGAGCTAAATGTGCAAAACACTCTAACTATTACCAACAGTCACCTGAGCACAACTCTTAACACACGGCTCAAAACAGGCTCAGTCTGCACAACACTACACACAACCCTCACTGAGATAACACACACTGTCACTCAGAACACACTGAGAGGAAAAACACTAGCATCAAACACCAATGCAGAAAATCCAAACTTTTCATCTTTACGGTTTCAACATTTTCACTGACTTCATACAAAGTAATATTTTCTTCAAAGAAAAGAGTGACATTCTTTCACATGATGTATTTACATTTTTAGAACATTACAATTCTTTTAGGTAAATGAAAATTAGCAGTTTGCTTCAATAGGCTGTAGTACAGTAATTTACACAATTACAGTAATAAGGAAAAAAGGTAGAAAGTAACTATAAGTAGGCCTACATACTATAATTCGAATGAGGGGCTAACCCTGCCTCTCTCAAGCATTACAGTTTTTTTGGTAACACTTTATTTTACGACCCACAAACAACTGTGTAAGTACACCAAAATTACGGTGTACGTTTCTGTAATTATAGTGTACTTCCGTGTAGGTATAAGGGAACAATATGTTAAGTTTGGGGTAATAAAGGGGTAACAAGCACCACTTTAATTTACAGCCCGCAGGAGTTACACTTACCCTGTAACTACACAGAACAAGGGGGTATCAAATGCTACTTATTATGTAGCAATACGAAACAACACTATTTGCACTGCAATTACAGGGAAAGGTACTGTTATCAAGAAAACAAAAAAAAAAAAATTAATTACACAGTATATTTGCCCTGACATTTAAGTGTTATTGCAATTCAATGGTATAAGGTAAGTACTAATTACCACATGGTATGGTCTAAATTAAAATCATAGCAGAAACAAATTATTTTATTTTGTAGTAATCTAGTAAGAAAAGCCAATAAATTAAATTTGTATCATTATATATATATATATATATATATATATATATATATATTATGTGTGTTTAATTTTCTACCCACAGATGTCAAAATTATCCTGAACATATTTTGCCAGAAATGTGATACATTTTATAAACAACAGACGTACAATCTTTGCCTGGAATATATTAACAACAGAATAGGTACACTCTAAAAAATGCTGGGTTGTTTTAACCCAATTTTGGGTCAAATATGGACAAACCCTAAATGTTGGGTTAAAAATGTAATGTAAAAAATTAACCCAACGGCTGGGTTAGTCCATATTTGACCCAAAGTTGGGTTAAAATAACCCAGCATTTTTTAGAGTGTACCTGTTATTTTTTAACTAATTAAATAATTTGCTTGTATATCTGCTTGTTACCGCCTTATTACCCCAAACTTTACATATTGTTCCCTTATACCTGCACGGAAGTACACTATAATAACAGAAGTGTACACCGTAATTTCAGTGTACTTACAAAGTTAGTTGCAGGTTGTATATCTGTTTGTTACCCCTTTATTACCCAATACTTAACATATTGTTCCCTTATACTTAGACGGAAGTACACTATAATTAAAGAAATGTACACCGTAATTTCGGTGTACTTACACAGTTGTTTGCGGGTCGTAAAATAAAGTGTTACCGTTTTTTTTTCTATTGCTAAATGACAGTGAACACAACTGGAGCTAAATGTGCAAAACTCTAACTATTACCAACAGTCACCTGAGCACAACTCTTAACACACGGCTCAAAACAGGCTCAGTGTGCACAACACTACACACAACCCTCACTGAGATAACACACACTGTCACTCAGAACACACTGAGAGGAAAAACACTAGCATCAAACACCAATACAGAAAATACAAACTTTTCATCTTTACAGTTTCAACAATTTCACTGACTTCATACAAAGTAATTTTTCTTCAAAGAAAAGAGTGACATTCTTTCACATGATGTATTTATTTACATTTCTAGAACATTACAATTATTTAAGGTAAATGAAAATTAGCAGTTTGCATCAATAGTCTGGAGTATTTACAGAATTACAGTAATGAGAAAAAAAAGGTAGAAACGAAACGTACCAGCGCAGTCTCATCCCAAGAGTACATACTGTAATACTGTAACCCTGCCTCTCTCAAGCATTAGGCCACACGTTTTTAGCCTTTCAGCTGAAATTGTTTGAAAATCAGCAGTGTGTGAAAGGCACAAGGCTGAAATTTATTCTGTTTTGAATGAGTGGTTCACAGTTTTGACAGCAGTGTGTTAGCTTTTGAACAAAGTGCTGTAAATCCACAGTGTTGTGCAGGTTGTGGTTAAATTCATGGGATAAGTGTGTAGAGTTTTGAAAACTGTGTTCAAGCAATGAAAAACGAACTAGAGTTTGGTCAACATGACTGCTGCTGTGCAGTAGTTAGAGTTTTGCACATGTAGCTACAGTTGTGCTCCACTGTGGTTTAGCAATCGAAAAAAAACTGTAAATCATGAAAGTTTTCAGATTACAAGATTCATTGTCACCAATTTGCGTGGAGCATAAACCAATTAGACTACAATATGTAGCCTAATACCTTTATTACCTTTACCATACCTAATTACCTATGTTGTGATTGTACAGCTGTATAGTGCTTTGCATCATTATATTACAAACTTTGTTCAATGATTCCACTATGTGTGTATTCTCTCTGACTACTGCAGTACTTTTACAGAGATGTATATTTACTGTACATGTAGAACCATAATGAAACCTGTATCATCTATTATGTTCTACAATATTTAATGATTGTATGAACAATGACAAAGTGAAACCATCGGTTGCTTGTGTGTGTGTGTGTGTGTGTGTGTGTGTGTGTGTGTGTGTCAGATCTATAGTTACGTTTCAATGGTGTTTCAGAGTAAATTTATTTTTTGAACCAATGATTGTGCAAGTGCAAGATGTGAATGCACAATGCAATGTTTTGAACATTAGACAACATTAGACGTGATAACCATTATTTAGCTTTGTGTCTACTCTAGAGTTTTGAAAAATGACATCAAGGTTCTGAAATAGTAGCAAAGCGATTGTAAAAAAACTGTAAAAAAAAAAAAAAAAAAAAACTACAGCAGAAGAAAATGTCAGTGAGCAACAGCAAAAATGGAGCCTAATAATAAATTCATTCTTTCTTTCTTTCTTTCTTTCTTTCTTTCTTTCTTTCTTTCTTTCTTTCTTTCTTTCTTTCTTTCTTTCTTTCTTCTGCTTCTGCATGTTTAACAAGATTTTAAATAAACACACATTCACTGATTACATATTTGTGACTTCATCATGAAACTGGCTTTCCAAATTAGGCACTTTTGCATATTTAAATGCAAATGAGCTTATCTTATTGTACTGTGTTATCAACACTGTTAGGAAACAATAACGTGAAACCCTGTTGAAAGTGCATTACTCCGAGTCTGAACTCAGCAGAGAGCTTCATGGCGATTGTGCAATCGATCTTTGCAATGAACATGTTCATGGGTTTCTTTGTTCCTTTCTCCTCCTATTTCTCACTCTTTTGTGATATGATGATTTAAACATAGCATACCCTTTGTTGAAGTTTAAAGACTGCTGAGTAATTCAATTCTGGAAATGGTTATTACTAAGGACAAAGTGCAGATGGATTTCCCTTTGCCTAAGCAGCATGTGGATGATGTAACTCCATGTTTTAGCCAATGGAATGCACTCTGCTTATCAAGTTACAGTAGATAAAATAAATAAGTGTCACTGGAAGAGAACGGAGGCGAGACTGCTAGCTCTGTGCACAGTTACAGTCAAAATGAAGAAAAAGTCTACAAACTTGCGTGTGCGGCTCCCTGCACTCATTTTTGCATTGGAGGTCATGATCGTGGTCCTCTATGCTTTCTTCGTGACGTATGATGATCAAGCTAATGCACTTTTACAGAACAACCAGACACGGCCCATGGAGAATTCATTGTATCAGAACTATCCATTTTTTGCTGACATTCAGGTGATGATATTTCTTGGATTCGGATGCCTTCTGGCCTTTTTCCGCCGCTATGGTTTTGGTGGAATGGCGTTTAACTTCCTAATCGCCACATTTACCATTCAGTGGGCCATTCTGGTCCAGGGCTTTTTTCAGTTTTACTATGATGGGAAGATTCATCTCGGTGTGCTGAATCTGATCAATGCTGAGTTCGCCTGTGCTGTTGTGCTGATTTCTTTTGGAGCAGTGCTGGGAAAGACGAGCCCTGTGCAACTCCTGGTAAGTTTATTATTTTTGCAGCAGGTGGTTTGGTATTGCAACATTTTCCCCTGTCCATCACAACACTACTTGATTTCACTAAAAGGATACAGGGGAAATATGTGGTGAACGTTCACATTCATTATATTATATTATATTATATTACATATTCCTTCACAAAAAGTCAAAGTAGACATACACTTGTTTTATGTGTGTGATAAAGATTTGCCATGTATCAAAAACTCTTTAAATAGTTTCTATACAACTTCCTTCTAAAGCAGCATCCTTGGGGAGTTCCCTACATAGGGAGCATCTCTGTGTGAGATAAACTGTTGCAACACTTGTGAAAAAGAAGAACACTTAAGACTTTATTAAAAAGTAGGTTACTTATTGTGGAAACAATACACTTTAAAAGATAGACTTATGCATGAAGGAATTTCTCTAGGTTGAATGTTAAAAACAAAGGTGCATTTTAAATTCATATTATGCAATTAGCTAAACTTTAGACTTGAGTATATCTCTGTCATTTTATATTTGTCTTTGACATATTTCTGAATGTATAATTGTAAACTAAAATTAGATTAAGGTCCGATTTAGATTAAGGTCCGATTCTCGCTATTAATAATTAACAATTACTTTTGCCTCAATAAACTCCTAATTGCGTCTCATTAGTTAGTAGATCTTATGTTTAGGAATTGGATTAGGAATGTAGAATAAGGTCAAGCAGAATAAGGCATTAATATAAGAACTGGTAAACAGCCAATATCCTACATTCTCAGAAAAAAAAAAAAGGTACAAAAGCTGTCACTGTCTGTATCTTTTCAAAAGGTACACTTTTGTATGGGTGCATATTGGTACCTTAATGGTACATATTAGCACCTAAAATGCACATATTAACACTTAGAATGTACATATTAGCAGCACCTAAAATGTACATATTAGTACCGTATATATTAGCACCTAAATGTACACATTAGCACTTAAAATGTACATATTAACACCTACAATGTACATATAAGCACCTAAAAATGGACATATTAGCACCTAAACTGTATATCAAGGCGCTTTTCCACTGCATAGTACGGTACGGTTCGGCCCAGTACGCTTCGACTCGGCGCGGAACAGTTCGGCTCGCTTTGCGTTTCCACTGCAGTAGTACCCCTTCAAAGTGTGTGGGACTGATCGTTATTTGCGCGCGTCTCTCATCATCTTAAAAGCGCCACATTTTCAAACCCACAACACAGGAACAATGGAGACTATCGAGGGGATGGTGTTCCTGAGTCTCGGTATGTGGTTGTTTTTAACTGCTAGACGGAAAAATGTGTTTAAAATGAGGCTGATGGCAGCAAAACAAAAATACTGCTAAAAAAGTGTCTCGTGTCTCGTGTCGCAAATCCAATGACGCTAGTAGTGAAGCTGGTAGTGACGATTCTGTCTGACCAATCAGTGATCTGCAGTGTTTCACGTCACATTTTAGTACCGGTACGGTACGCTTGGAACCTCAACAGACCAGGTACCATTTAAAGCGACCTGAAGCAAACCGTACTGTACCGTACCATGCAGTGGAAAAGCACCACAAGTGAGCCGTACCGAACCATACCGTACTATGCAGTGGAAAAGCGCCATTAGCACCTAGACTGTACATATTATACATATTACCACACAAAATGTACATATTAACACCTAAAATGTATATATTAGCACCTAACATATTAGTATCGTACATATTATCACCTAAATGTACATATTAGCACCTAAAATGTACATACTAACACCTACAATGTACATATTAGCACCTAAACTGTACATATTAGCACCTAAAATGTATATATTAACACCTGTTAAAAATGTCCAGATTAGTAACTGAAATGTACGTAACAACACCTAAAATGTACATATTAGTACCTAAAATTTACATACTGTATTAGCACCTAAATGTACATAATGTAAATATTGGTACCTAAAATGTACATAAATGTACAGTACATATACATACATCACTAATTTTTAACACGTGATACTCCTATGAATCCATAGCGCACACACGTGGGGTGAATTCATAATTTTATTATTTACACCACTATTTTAATTATATTCTACATTATACTGTAGGTTGAAATACATTTTTTTTTTTTTTTACTAAGCTTGGCGCTATGCATTCTGGGATTGTGTTCACCACAGTAGATACATGTGATGCTGCCTTAGCATTTGCTTAAATGTTGCATCCTATTTAAAAAATGAATAAAAACAATATGATAACATTTTGTATTGAAGCTAAATGAAGCCTTAAGATGTCATCTATGTCAGCACACTAGGTTTTGGGATGGCTCAGTTGTGTCACACTTTTGTTAGTACATTATGTCAGCAAGATGAGTCATTTTTACATATTTTACATCTACATATTGTGTATTGTTTGTAGGTGATGGCCTTGCTCGAGATCCCTGTGTTTGGTGTGACAGAATGGGCCGTCCTGAAATACTTGAAGATCAACGACGCTGGTGGCTCCATCCTCATCCACATTTTTGCATGCTACTTTGGACTGGGTGTCACCTTTGTCCTCTACAGACCCAGCCTAAACGAGGGACACCCAAAAGAGACGACGAGTTACCAGTCGGATCTGCTATCTGTCATGGGAACCCTGTTCCTCTGGGTGTTCTGGCCCTCTTTCAACTCAGCGCTGACCTTCAAGGGTGACGACCAACACAGAGCCGTTCTGCACACGTTCATAGGTCTTAGTGCCTCAACAATCACCGCCTTCGCCCTGTCCAGTATGCTCAGCAAGAATGGCAAAATCAGCATGGTCGACGTGCAGAACGTAACGTTGGCCGGAGGTGTAACGGTTGGGGCCTCGGTGGACATGATGATTTCACCGGCCGCTGCTTTTGTACTGGGGATCCTGGGATGCATTGCGTGCATGCTGGGGTACAAATACCTAAGCCCGTTCCTGGCGCGTCGGCTGCGGTTGCAGGATCAGTGTGGCATACACAACCTGCATGGTCTAACGGGACTCATTTCCAGTCTAGCAGGAATCTGCGGCATCCTGGTGGCGACCAAGGAAACGTACGGCCCCAGTCTATACCAGACCTTCTCTCATCGGGCTCCTCCAGAGGGAGACCCTCTGCTAGCAGAGTTGCAGGTGTTTATCCCGGACCTGGAAGCGGGATTGGGTCGGAGCGCTCGGGAACAGGCCCTCTTTCAGGTGGCTGCCCTGTTCGGGACCATTGCTGTTTCGGCAGTGGGTGGTGTGCTGACAGGGGTTGTTCTCAAACTACCGTATCTGGCGTCCCCCAGTGATGAGGAATGCTTTGATGATGAGCTCTTCTTTGACGTTCCTCATGATTACAAGTGTGTAAATGGGCCGCAGGATGTATGGTCAGAGATGCAAACAAAACAGATGTTGACTGAAAAAGCAGCACTTGAAAATGACTGATGATTGACAAGAGGATTAAATAAGAGGAATGAATCTCAATGTTGGACTAGACCATAAAAACATTATGGACTTTAGAAATGAGTACTGTGTAGCTTATTTTTAAAATATCTTATTTTAATATTTGACGGGAAAATATGGTTCATATACTGTGTGTATCAAAATCTATGCTTGATTTTGATTCAATGTATGTATTTGTAAAAAAAAATAAATAAAAAAAATCATAAATATTTTTATATACTATTTCTAATTTTTTATTAATACATTTTTATTTACCCTTTTTCCAAAGGGGGTTGTATTTTGAGCGCAACCTTAGGACTCTCATTTCGCAACACCTCCATCATTGAACAAAAGATAAAAAGGACTATAACTGTGAAATATGAAGTACATTTCCAAGTGTTAAATGCTATCTTGATGAAAAGTTATAAATTAACAGGTTAATTCTATTTCTTGGGGTCATGTACTATCCTTTCTATCTATCTGTTTGTGACTGATATGCACATATAGGCATATATACAGAGTTTTACTGCATGCATATATATATATATATATATACAATTGTCTATGAAATGTATAGCTCTGTTCAGAATATTATCAAGTTAGGCTATGCAGTAAAAAAAAGTGAAAACTTCTTGTAATGTTAAATTAGAATTTGGATGCTGATTGATGATGCTTTCTCAAAATATGTAAGTTATACATGGAATTATTTAACCTCATTAAAAATGTTCGATTCAAAAAGAAAAGAGAAAAAGATGAGCTGTGAACGTTGTTTTTTCGGTTGTTTTGGATATTTGCCATTGAATTGAATTTGCTTATTTTAACTGTATCTATTTCATATATGTTACCGTTGAATAGCCCACTTAAAAACCTCTTACTTTTAACCTTTTTAAAACCCTTACATCCTGTAGCAGATGTTGGGAAATAGTAAAGGGATAAACAGGGATATAAAATTAAAAAGTGTGTGTCTGAAGGTGGAGGTATGTCTGTAAATGAAGAGGGCATAGATGGTATGATTCATTTTGGAAAAAATGATTTTGTTCAAGTGCAAAGTAAAAAGGAGAACAACAACAAACTAAGGTGAGAAGGTGAGCCCGAGAGGCACCAAACAAAAGGAATAAATCGAACAAAACACCTCTAGTTTTATCAAACTAAACTAATTATCAAAAGAAATGTAGAAAAAATAGTCAGTTACACTTTATTTTGTCCTTGCTGTGTATTATACATTTAGAAAGTGAGTAATATCAATTAACTACATCATGGTATATGAATTTATTGGTTCCTTCACATCTTGTGTTTATGTTGTTGTATGATCAAGTAAGCAGTGGGCGTGTTTGAGTGTCATGACTTGATCCGCTTATCACTATCTTATCACCAGCTGCAGCCTATCTCATCACCGTTCATATTCTCACCGTTGTCTACCTTCCAAGAACCAAGACCAGTGCTGCGCCTCCTTCCTGACACTCCCTGCCGAGATGAGACGGGTATTTATCCGTCGGGTATTTAAAGCTGCCAGGGTATTGGCCGACCTACATTAGGGAGAGAGGTCGATCTCTGGCTTTTCCATCGAGTTCCAGACCCTGGCTGCAGAGTGTCAATAGCCGCTTTCCGACCGGAGGGACTTTTGCAGTTCCTAGAACCTAACATTCCTATAACCCTTTTTTTCTCGTGTTCCGACCGGACTAAATTGGGGATTTTTCAGTTCCTCAGACCATAGTTCCTATAACTCTTTCAGTACCTAGTCTAGAGCGAGGACTTTTTTAGTTCCCTTTCTCTAGGTCTACGTTGATTGGTTCAAGTCATGCCCACTGTCAACACGGAACTTGTAGCGCGCTGTCTGCCATACGCTGTGTGTTTTTGCAAAACATTACAACGAGGATTACGACAAACATAACGCATTCAACTAACTGGCTAAACTTACCCGTCGTTTTGTTTGCCTCCTGCACTCGGCTCTTTTATCTTCTTCCATCATATTACTTAATATCATATTATGCTGGAGCCTTCGTCTTCTGTGTTTCTCTGTACAGAACTCAAGCATAATCTTTAAACGCCGCCGTTCGTTCTCCGTTATTAAGGTCCCGGCAAGGCAGAATAGGAACATTGCAATAGCCTCCTCCATGCTGGATTGTTGTTGTTGTATGTGGCCGCAAGACCGTCGCCATGCTTGCGTTACCCCTCCTACCAGTTCCTATGGCCACTTGGCCATTGCGAACGCAAGCAGCAAAACCGAGTTTGGGGAAGAGTAGAACTGTTTAGAAGTGGACAGTTCCTATAAGTTCCTGTAACTACTTGGTCGGAAAGCGGCTAATGGAACAAGGAGGCGCAGGGGGACATTTTCCTGCATGAGTTGACTGACTGCGTCCAGAAGGAGTTCTACACCTTGGACCTCCCTCTCTTAATGGACTCAATGAGTTGGCCCTGCGGGTGGACACTCAACTTTCTAGAGCCGCACACTGGGAGGAGCCGAGGGTCCATGGTCCAGCGGCGGGGACGTGGTCAGCCCCGTCTACGATCATGAACCCATGCAGGTGGGACGAGCTCGTCTTTCCCGGAAGGAGAGGGAGAGGCGGAGATCCCTGGGCCTTTGTCTCTACTGTGGAGGAATGGGACATTACGCCTACAACTGCCCGGTAAAAGGTCAAACCCGATAGTAAGTATGAGGCTACTATCGGGTGGGATCTCCGCCGAGAAGACCTCATCCACATCTATGCTGCTCCCGGTAAGACTAAGATGCTCAGTCCACCAGCACAACTGTAAAGCACTTCTGAACTCCGGGGCTGAAGGTAATTTCATGGAACATACATTTGCAAACAAGTTTCAGATCCCCCTCAAACCCCTCACACATAAGATTGCAATACACGCACTGAAGGGTTCAAGAATGCCCCACCATTTCATTCACCACTGAAGACATCACCCTCACACCGAATACTGGATTCACCCCTTGCACCCATCGTTCTTGGACACCCCTGGCTCATCCGTCACAACCCTCGAGTGGACTGGCACCAAATACATGTGTTGGAGTGGAGCAAGGAATGTCATAAATCTTGTCTTGTGTCTGCTTGTTCGTCTGTGCCTGTTTCTGTGTTTCAGGAGGAAGCAGGGGATTTGTCTAATCTGCCCGTGGAGAACCTCGACCTGAAGGAAATTTTCAGTTAGTCTCGTGCTGCTTCTCTTCCTCCGCATCGTCCCTATGACTGTGCCATAAATTTACTAGCTAAGTCCGCTTAAAGGCAAGTTATACTCGCTTTCTGTTCCTAAAAGGGAGGCTATGGAAAAATACATTTCTGATTCTCTAGCAACCAAGTTCATTCGACCTTCCTCTTCTCCAGCGGGGTCAGGGTTCTTTTTTGTGGGGAAGAAGGATGGTTCTCTGCGACCTTGTATTGATTACCGGGGGTTGAACAGTATCACGGTAAAGAACACTTATCCTTTGATGTCTTCAGCTTTCGAGAGGTTGCAGGGAGCATCCATTTTTACAAAATTGGACTTGCGTAATGCTTATCATTTGATTCCCATTAGGGAGGGGGATGAGTGGAAGACTCCTTTTAAAGGGTTAGTTCACCCAAAAATGAAAATTAAGTCATTAATTACTCACCCCCATGCTGTACCAACCCCGTAAGACCTTTGTTCATCTTAGGAACACAAATGAAGATATTTTTGATTAAATTTGAGAGCTGTCTCACTACCACATTGGCTGCCTAAGGGACTGCCTCTTGACGGCCCAGAAAGTCAATGAAGAAAATGTTTAAATATTCCATGTGACTACAGTGGCTCAACTATAAGTTTATCAAGCGACGAGAATACTTTTTGTGCGAAAAAACAAACAAAAATAACGACTTTATTCGACTATTCCTTTTCTTCCTGGTTGGCCTGAAACGAGACTTCCTTAGATTTCCACGACGCATGCGTGAGAATTGTGATCTCCTTCAACTACTTCAGTTCAGTTCTCGCGCATGCGTCATGGAAATCTAAGGAAGTCTCGTTTCAGGCCAACAAGGAAGAAAAGGAATAGTCGAATAAAGTCGTTATTTTTGTTTGTTTTTTCACACAAAAAGTATTTTCGTCGCTTGATAAACTTATAGTTGAGCCACGGTAGTCACTTGAGATATTTAAACATTTTCTTCATTGACTTTCTGGGCCGTCAAGAGCCAGTCCCTTAGGCAGCCAATGTGGTACTGAGACAGCTCTCAAATTTAATCAAAAATATCTTCATTTGTGTTCCGAAGATGAACGAAAGTCTTACGGGGTTGGTACAGCATGGGGGTGAGTAATTAATGACTTAATTTTCATTTTTGGGTGAACTAACCCTTTAACACCCCCAGGGGGCACTTTGAATATTTGGTCATGCCGTTCAGGCTGTCCAACTCCCCAACGGTCTTCCAGGCACTCGTCAATGATGTGTTGCGAGACATGATAGACCAGTTCATGTCTACCTGGATGACATATCTTCTTCTCTTCAGGAACATGTGCAACACGTCCGATGAGTGCTTCAGAGGTTGCTAAAGAATGGTTGGTTTTGACCTGTTGACCGGGGGTGTGATCCGTCATTTTGTCAGTTGGTTTTGATCCGGGGTATGATACATAATTTTGACATTTTATTTTGATCTGTTGATATGATATGTCATTTTGACAGTTAGTTTTGACCTGTTGACTGGGGTTATGTTATAGTTTTCACACTTAGTTTTGTGTGAGGATGTGTTTCAAGAGGGTTATAGGATGTGTGTCACGCGATACCTCTCTCCCTCTGCATTTCTGAGGGCAAAAAAAGAAAAGATTTTTTTAATATTTTCTAACAATGTTGTATATCTCACTCAAAAATTGAAAAAGATTCTGTTCTATATAAATAAAATGCTTTTAAAATGTACATTAAATATATATATAGTCATTAAATATTCTACATCTGTGGAAAAAAACATGACTATATTTTTTATTTATCATGTAAAGAACTTTGAAATTTGGGGGTCTCACAAGTCATCTCACACGTTGTGTGAAATGTTAAATAATAAAAGTAGTATCTGTGAGAAAATCATCACATAGGCCTATCTTTAGTGAGAGAGCAACAATGAAGACATTTCGACAGCCCCATTGATATAACGTCCTTCCGATCCCCACCACATCTTCAGAGAAATACGTTACTTGACAATAATTTGAGCTTTCATTTGAGGGTATACGGTGACAGAGCAGATGAGCCTCTGACTGTTCATCATGTAATGTTAGTCTGTTTTTTCCTGAGCCAAAGTTTTGTTCGTACTAAATTTATTTTAAAGCATAATCATACAATTTTGAATATGATCTTTTAAAATTAAAAGACTGTTTAAATCTTTAAAGTTTTATTAAAATCTTCTATTTATCTTACAAGATATTCAACTTCTCTATTCTGTATGATAATGATTTGAATGAATTTAACCTAAGGTTAAATAGCCACTTTGCTACTATTTTCAGAACCTTGAAGTTATTTTTCAAAACTCTAAACACAAAACTCAAAACGGTTATCACTTGTAAAAAAGGCTGTCTAATGTTCAAAACATTGCATTGTGCATTCACAACTTTAAAGGGATAGTTCACTTTGAAATTAATTTTTGATATGTTTTAGCTTACCTCAAGGGCATTTAAGATGTAGGTGTCTTTGTTTCCACAGTATTTTCAATTTTGATATTTTTCGGTGAAACCGTTGTTGTCTATCAGTCATATAATGCAGGTTTAGGGGGTCCACCCTGGCTTCACCTCAAAGAGCATGCACAGAGAAGTCAAAATTAAACATGATTTAACGACTCGTCAATGTAAGTACACATTGATGGCCTAAGACACGAAACGAGCGGTTTGTGTGAGAAAACAAACAGTATTTATATCGTTTTTACCTTGTGTAATCACAGCCATGTCCAACTGATCTGAAGGCACTGGCGCTTCGGTCTGCGCATGCGCCGGAAGTGATCGCTTCTGTACGTCACTCATTGTTTACACAGAGATTTCGGAAGTTTTACCTTTCACTAAACATATTTAGATATATCGAAATCGTCTTCCATTGCGATTTCCTGTATATCTAAATATGTTTAGATCTTCACAGTGAAAAAAAATTATACAGGAATGGTGCAAGGAAAGGAGAGTTTTGAGCTGCTTTTTTTTTTTTGCTTTATGAAAATTGCTTTCATAATGAAGAGTAACAGGCTGTTCCCAAAGGAATCTGAAACACAAAAACAGACTAACCCACCCACACACACACACCCGCACAGACGCATACCGCATGCTTTAGTCAAGTCACCTTTATCGCTTTTTACAATACAGATTGTATCAAAGCAGCTTCACAGTGATAACATGAAAATAACACAACACAGATCAATAATATTGGTGAACATGTCTTTAGTCACTAATGTAGCCTATAACAAAAACATTTAATGAACATTATTTAAAGGTACATTAATATTTTATCCTAACTTTTCCAGCCAACAAAGTTCTGGCCATTAAGGATTGAACTAATTTATATATATATTTATAGCCATCTTGAAATATATATTTTAAATTAGTAATGTATGTAGGCTCTATGGGCAGTTGTGGCGGTTTCAGTCAGACTGAAAGTTGCGGTTTCAACATAGGCTAATAATAATTAATTACATTTTTATTTACATTGATTTTAATTTATATATTATATTTTAATTATATTACAAAATAAAAATACAATGAAATAATTAAATAAAATTAATATAAAAAACATTGAAACAAAAAAAACGCTATTTTTGAAATGCACGTGAAAATTGTGCATAACACAGCATATCTATCAACGAGGGTATTCAAAGAAACTGAATCACTGCAAATTCTGCAAGTAGGCCGATAAACTACACCCGAAAAATAAGAAACACAAAATTCTTCTTTCCCTGACTTTTATCTACATCACGAAACGGTAGGAAACCCTGCCCCCTATCAGCCGCCATTTTGGGGAAAGCAGGAAGTTGTCTTGTTGAGGGAGAAACCTCATGACAAACTGAGCGTCTTAATTATCCACAGATATAAACATCAATATCTCTTTTTCTTTGAATGATTGTTCGGTGTATGTGTTGCTTGTTTATAGGCGGATTTGACCGTTTGTTTTGCAGTTGTGTTGAGTGGTAAACTTCACACGCGCGTAGCAGAGGTCGCGACGATAACCGGAGTGCTAAATAAAACCAGGTAATTTGTTTTTGTCAAAAAGCAGTTCTTGGTCTAATTAGGAGTTTGGCTCAGATTTAAATGTTAATATTACATTATTTACAGTATGCTGTCTTTTGGGATATGAATGTGTGACGTTTAAATTAGCTGCTTATATAATGTTGTTGTTGTGTCTCGAGAACGTTTGCTGCAGAATCTAACGTTAGCGTGTTATTTAAAGAACAGCAGCACCACATCTCGACTGTAAGATGGTTTTATTTCGGGTTGTTTTGTCGAAGAGTAGTAAATACAAGCATAAACTATGACTCGTGTGGTTGGTTATGTTTCTAAACCGTATGTTGTTGTTTTTTTTTGCATTTTACAGCAGGTCAGAATGGCGGATGACTTCGATGTTGAGGCCATGCTGGAAGCTCCTTATAAGAAGGTGGGTTGATACACGGCCGGAAGTTGCCAGATTAAAATTTTCTGTAGGTTTTAAATGATTAACAATTTACCCAAAATGAAAAAGAAAAAAAAATCTGTCATTCTTTACTCACCCTCACGCTGTTCCAGTCCGTATGAGTTTCATTCTTATGAAGAACTATAAATGACAAATTCAGAAAATTTCTTTTGTTAGGATAGTTAACTCAAAAATTTAAATTCTGTTATCATTTGCTTATCCTCAAGTTGTTCCAAACCTATATGAATTTCTTTCTTTTGTTGAACATAAAATAAGAGATTTTGAAGAATATGGGTAACTAAATAGGCCTAGGACCCCAATGACTTCCATAGTATTTTTGACCCCAAATATCTTTTGGGAAAAAAAAAAAATCTTACATGTCCTCAGTCGCCACCAGAATGGCTCGGATTCCTGTATATCTAGTCTGGAAATGAGTCCCACAGAAGTACGAGATTCATAATGTTTTGGAAAAACTTGAGGGTGAGTAAATGATGACAGAATTTTCATTTTAGGGTGAACTATCCCTTTAAGAGCGATGAAAGAGGACTTAGGTTTCAAGCTTCAAAAAGGATGAAAAACAGCATAAAAATAAGTATACATATAGGATGTGTTTACACCTGGTCACTTCATGTAATTTTTCCTGATCAGATAGCTGTCTGATTTGTTAAAACTGTTCCAGAACACTTGGCTACATAAATGTGTCTCCGCAAACCGAATATATCCGATCTTCAATTCCCACACTATACGAATTTAACGGAGTTCACGTCAACGCAAGAAATGGATAACGTAGTTTTTTTTATTTACCATCTGCAAGATCAAAGACCACAATAGGAGAGAGAGCAGCATTAGCACTGGTAAGATCATTTAGTCTCACTACTTTTAATGAAGATTGTGTGTTGAGCGTCTGCGACTACTTTCAGTTTCATTTGCGGTAGTTTGCGCGTTGGCTTGCTGAAGAGATACGCAGCTACTCATCTGCGGCGATGCATTTTGCTGTAGTGCTTTCATATGTGGCTATAACATGCTCTTACACTTTTAAATTTTTTTGACATTTTGGGAGAAGTAAAATTTACACACGTGATTCCAACAATCAGATGCATTAACACTTGTCCAGTTTTGTTTTGGAATGCATTAGGCATGGGCGGTATCCAAATTTTCATACCGTCAAACCTCCTCCCTATTTTACCGGGGTATATGGTAGTACCGCGTGACTAATTAAAAATTACGAGATAAGGTTCAGACGGCATCACACATGATGACACGTTCAACCAGAGAGTGTCTGTTCCAATAATGCAACTAAAAGCTGTCAATCAACTATTAGAAAACAGGAGATGCACATTGTCTCACACCAGAGAATGTGAGCAGAGTGGTGATATTTCCTCTAGAGAGGGGAGCGCATTTCTGAAGATCACGCGCCGCGAGCTCTGTCCACTCGGCGCCGCGAGCCCTGAATGGCCGCAGTGACATGCTGGTTAGAAAATTTGGAAACAAACATTTAAATTATTTATTAATAAACTAGTGTTTTCTATGTCAGTTTCTGCAAAGATAAAGATTGCATTGACGATGCAAACTGGCATCTTCACGGTAGTGAACACGAATAAAGAGTAGCCTAATGCACACTTCATATGAATAAGCCTAAAGCAGAGAGCAGCCCATTTCTTTTAGCTTGTAACGTTAATTGTTTTGTTTAAAAGTAGACATTTCAAGCTTACTATATATAGATATATATATGAAGAGTTCAGATGCAAAAGCCTCTAAATGCCATTTGAAATTTTCTTCTTTAATGATGATTTTTATCAAACTTGTATATTTAAGTTCAATAATTTCACTTAAATAACAATTAATAGGTAATTATCATTGCCATTTAAGTGAAATTACTGAACTTAAATATACAAGTTTGATAAAAATCATCATTAAAGAAGAAAATTTCAAATGGCATTTAGAGGCTTTTGCATCTGAACTCTTCATATACACTTCTCAGATCATTAAGACATGTATCTTATATGGCGAGTTTCAGTTCATGTATGAATCGCGCTCCAGTCACGCGTCGGCGCGTGTCCTGATATACTATCTTTGCTTTTTATTTATTAATCCAGGCAATTCGTTGATGAAAAAAAAATTAAATTAAGATGCAATTTATTCAAAACGAAAATCGTTTTAAAGAAAGGCTTTCTACAAAACAAAACGTAATAAGTGTTCATAATCATGTCTGACTGACCCAACGTGTTTTCTATGTCAGTTGCTGCAAAGATAAAGATTGCATTGACGATGCAAACTAACATCTTCGCGGTAGTGAAAGCGAATAAAGAGTAATGCACACTTCATATGAATTAGCCTAAACATAAGCAGAGAGCAGCCCATTTCTTTTAGCTTGTTTGTTTTGTTTAAAAGTAGACATTTCAAGCTTACTATATATATATATATATATATATATATATATACACTTCTCAGATATTGTATCTTATATGCGAGGTATGAGTCGCGCTCCAGTCACGCGCCGGCGCGTGTCCTGATCACTATATTTGCTTTTTATTAATTAATCCAGGCAATTCGTTGATGAAAAAAATAAAATAAAATGAAGATGCAATTTATTCAAAACGAAATTCGTTTTAAAGAAAGGATTTCTACAAAACAAAACGAAATAAGTGGTCATCATGTCTGACTGACCCATTCCAAATGTTTTCTGATATTGGGCATTTTATGATCTTATCCTATTCATCTCATGAAGTTCCCTTTTCATAAAATCAATATACATGGAAAAACATCATATTATTAAAAAAAAATGAAAAGAATACGTTTTTTTTTTTTTTTTTCAAACCTATCTTATATTTAAGCGTTACACGGTCCGGACCGATGTAGACTACATGCATGTGTGCGTGCATGTGGTGGTAGGGCACAATTTTCAAATAATAATCGAATAATACCAGGCAATCTTTAAATATTATTTTTGCTTGAAATGCCCATCCCTGCCAAACTGCAGAAGTCGTGTACTTCTTAGAGACCAAGTCACTCGGTGCGCAACTTGCAATCTTTGCCCTCTCTCTCCCACTCTCTCTTCACCACACTGTCACATCATGAGAACCAGACATAAGCATTTTTAGCCATTAAATAAATTGTATTTAAAACATTGCACTTATATAGGACACAAGGATTCCTTGTCTCCTATTTAAGTGCATTGTTTTTTTTCTGACGGTATGACGATATTGAAACTGATACCGTTGCTATTTTTAGATCCCGCAGTATACCATATTACTGTAATACTGCCCAAGCCTAGAATGCGTTTTAAACTACCTCTTGAAGTGGTTTGAGTATTGGACTTAAATCTCGAAAGTGTTTCAGAGGGCATTTACACCTTGTCTTTTCACGATCTGATCTGAAAAAAATGCATGAAGTGACCAGGTGTAAACAGGCCCATAGTGTACAACAGTTGGGTTCTATTTTATTTTCATCATTGGGAAATTTAAACCATTAAAGACAGACCTGCTGTGAGCTTGTCAGTCGTTGGTATATGCTTTTATTAATACCATAAGCCTGCATTATTATTTTTTAATAATTGTGAAAAGTTGAAGTCTTTGTGGAAAAACAACATTACCCATGATTTTATATACATACTAGGGCTGTGCAAAAGTTAATTGCGATTAATCGCATCCAAAATAAAAGTCTGTTTTACATAATATATTTGAGTGTGCTGTATATAATTATTTTGTATATATAAATACCTATGCATGCATGTATATATTTAAGAATTGTTTGCGCTTAAATTCTGTATATATATATATATAAATACATAATCTATATTATATAAATATTTTATATAGGAATAACACATTTTCTTAAACATATACATGCATGTGTGTGTATTTATATATACAAAATAATTATATACAGCACACACAAATATACTATGTAAACACAGACTTTTATTTTGGATGCGATTAATCGCAATTAACTTTTGCACAGCCCTAATACATACATATATATAATGTGTGTGTGTGTGTGTGTATATATTTAGTCAACATTTTTAAATCAATAGTTTTATATCTCCATTACAAATGCATTGCGAATGTTGTTATTTTCCTCATTAAAGCAGTTAAGTACCTTTGGCTTAAAAGTCTTGTCAGAAGAAAGTAATTCAGGTTTGGAATAACATGGGTGGATGACAGAATTTTAATTTTTATGTGAAAACTGTGAACTGAACTCCTTGTGTTGTCATATGGATTCTCAGAAAACCCTACATGTGTTGTCTGTGCCTGACTGAAGTTTAAAATTGTGTAATGTGTATGAGAGAGTTATGTTGTGTAGTTGCATATCTTGAATTACAAATAAATGCCCATCTATCTCTCTTTATAGACTTGCCTAATGATATCTCACCTCTACTCCCCTGAATACATCTTTGATTCCAGTGTGAACTGTGAAAAAAAGTAAGGTAGTAATTGCGCAATGTATAAATGTACTTTGATCCCTTAGGTAAAAAAAAAAAAAAATAAAACAAATAGACCGCCACCTTACATCATTAAATCTATTCGGTTTCAGAACGGCGAATGAATGGCAATAGGTGAAATATAATGTGACATGGAGCAGAGACAGTATTCACCTTTCAATAATGTCACGGAGTAACAATCTGTTGAAGGTGAAACTAGTGGAGAGGCATAAAAATGTACACTATCATTCAAAAGTTTGGGGGCGCTAAATAATAAAAAAAAATGTTTGTGAAAGAAGTGCCTTATACTAAGGGTGCAATTATTTGATTTAAAAAATAAGGTAAAATAGTAATATTGTGAGATTATTACAATTCAAATGAAATGTTTTCTATTTTAATATATTTTAAAGAATAATTTATTCCTGCGATAGCAAAACTAAAATTACAGCAGCTTTTACTATTCTTCAGTGTCACGTGATCCTTCTGAAATCATCAAAATATGCTAAATTTGTAATCCATTTTAAAAACAATAGTGCTGCTTAATATTTTTCAGGAAACCATAACACTTTAAATCCAGCATTCTTGAATAGAATGCTTAAAAAAAATTAAATATGGTTTGTAACATTATAACTGTCTTTACTGTCACTTTTGAACATTTTAATGGATCTGTGCTGAATAAAATGACTAATTTCTGACCCCAATTCGACCCAAAGTTTATTGATATGAATACTGTCTCTCTCTACCCAGTCTTGTGATGATCTCTAAAACCGTTGGTTTGTGCATGCCCTTTTTAGTTATATCTCTTTATCTTAAAGGGGTCATGAACTGCATTTTTTTAAGTTTATTTTTTAACTCTGATTTTTACCACAAAAATCATCATAATTTAGAAATAAAAGGCCATTTCTACCCTTATTTTAGTCCTCTGATTTGAAAGCTCTGTTTTAAGGGGCATGTCTGCTGTGAGACTTCAGTGTAAACACCCACTACTGTGATTGGCTAACATCTTTGCATATGAAAAGCATAAAGCATTTAATTAGCATTAAATTTAGATCTATTCCCATCACATGAAAGGGTGCAGCGATAAGCGTTGTAGCCAACATGTCTGTTGAGTCCATGAATGCTGTGATCTTGTCATCGCAGCTCAATTTTTGCACACTCATGAATGCTTTTATCATAACTAACAGTTCAAACATGATGTAAATAAGAGTCCAGAACTGATTATTAACAGAACTTAAAATTAACATCGTTACTTACTGTTCATGTTGTGGCATTACTAGCTGCGTTTCCATTAGCCTTCAAAGTGCACTAATTGAAAATGAGCCCAATCGAAAAACGTAAATCTATACATTTTATAAATTTATTTATATAGGAGTTGCATGAGGTGTTTTTTCAGGCAGTTTGAAAAAGGAATATTTCACAAAACTGCAATGGAAATGGCCACATTTTATCAAGACCTTGGGTCGTTCCCAAGTATAAGGGGCTTTCCTTGCCATTAATGCTTGGATATTCACCTTTGGCTAAGCCACGCTCTAGAATGTAGATTGACCAATCACAGCGCAGCCAAGAACGAGCTCCCACAGAGGTCGGACACTTTTTTTTACAGCGCTTCATTGACTTTCAACACAGCCGTCTCATATTTTTGGTCTCGGCAGGCTATTACCGTCGTAGTTTTATCCAAAATATGGTTAAACGTTGTGCCTCGGGCATTTGTAACACAGATACGCATTTCCCAGAGAGGTTGGAGGGGGGTGTCCGTTTTTTCCCTTCCCAAAACCGAAGTAAAATCCTGGGAAGTGTCGTCTTTGTATTAAACTGAATGGACGTCCTCAGTCAGCTAAACCCCGCAAAGATCAACAAGCACATCTTTTTTTACTTCTAACCTTACTGTGAGTGTGAAGTTATACTAGTTGGACCGTTTTATAATGTTTTAGGTTATGATTTCGGTTCTCATACCGGTTGTTAATAAATACAACGTTATACTCGTGTAGTCCGTTTGCTTTGTAATAACGATTATAGAAGTGAATAGAGACCTACCCAGCTTTGCATGAACAGTGTTGCTCCCTGATATTGTTAGTCCCAGCCTCCGTCTCGATTAGTAGGAAATGCGGTGGTTCATGTTTTGACTGTTACCGGTAACGTTATGCTTTTGCCTCTATTTTGGATGCCTTGTTGTTTCTTGCGTTTCACCTGTATGTCTTGAATAAAGCCTTCGAACGCATATTGCAGCCCCTTTTGCCTACTTCTACCGGACACTTTATTTGCTGCTTTTAGTGCTTTATAAAAGTTTGATAACATTTCAGCAGGAAGAGCTGTTACAGCATAAGCCATGCAGAGTGCAGATGAAGTTTGACGGATGTAGCAACAGTAACTAAGGGAGGCGGGGCTTAGCCAAAGGTGAATTACGCCTACGTCTCCTTCGATTAAAAATAATGGCTGGTTCGGTGACTGAGATATATGTAAACCTACCAACACCCATTACCATAATGTTTGGAATGACTTATCGCGAGATTACATTGGTTAATGGAAACGGCATCATTTGGAATAGTTTTTTTATTGACATTTAGAAAATATTACAAAAGTTTTGCGCAAATCTGTAATGGAAACGTGGCTATTGTTGGATCCATATCTTACAATAAAAGTCTGTTTGCAAAGCTGCACTGAATGAGGAAGTTTTGAGCTCTGAAACTTACATGATGTTTTAATAGTACGATGACATCTTGCATATCAAAAAGTCAAGGAAAATTTGATTTCTCAATTCATGACTCCTTTAAAACTGTATCGCCAATATTCATTTCTATCATTGAAAATAAATAGAAATATATATATTTTTAATGTTTTTCTAATTAACAAAAAACCAAGTGCCTGTCATAGCTGTCAAAATGCTGGAAAAAAAACCCTGAAAGTCTTTTGATGAGGTTTTAAGTTGTATCTTTTTGGATGACTTTGATGCGGTGTCTTTTACAAGGCGATATGACTAAGCCGTGTAAATCCCTGTCTGCTTCAGGACAAGCTGTGAGACAGAGATGGCATCGAGCTCTCACAGTCCAACTGCGCTAACTGGGGAAGATCACATGGACTGACAGCCTCGACTCTGGAATGCCCTTTAGCATCTTTATAGCATAACAACAGCAAGACTTAGGCTTAAAAGTGCAGGGTACCCATACTGCGGCCCTGACATGTCAAAACTTTGAACTCAAACTGATCATTTTCAAAAGTTGAAGACTATCCCCGCTAACATCTTTTTTTAAGAACAGACCATTTGATCATAATCAGTTTGCTCACGCTTTTCTCCAAAGTGATAAAATGAGGAAAATCAAGCAATTTATCATGAAAGAGCCAACATTAGTAGCATTTCTGTCTTCTCTCTTATCCCCCTCCCCTCTTCACTTCCAATGTTTCCTCTCCATTCTCATGTTGTTCTTTTATCAATCCTGTTCAGGGTGAAAGCAAGTCCTCGAGCGCCAATGGTCATAATGAGGAACGTAGCAAAAAGTAAGCAAAAACCCTCTGTGGTCTGTTCATTCTTCTTGATGTTAATCTTTTCATGTGAAATGTACAATGAGAATGAATGAAATTGTGTTTTTTTTCCCCCCAGTAGGAAAAGACGCAGCAACAGTCGTAGTCCGAGTCCAGGCCAGCAGAGGAGTAGAAGCGGGGGGCGCAAGAAGAGCCGAGAACGACGCAAGAGCCGCAGCCGCGAGCGAAGACGTTCACGGAGCAAAGAGCGCAAACGTTCGCGATCCCGCAGCAAGGAACGTGGTGGCCGTTTCCGTGGACGCAAAAGCCCCTTGTGAGTTTAGCCCCTGATCATTAATTTAAGAGGTTCTATCTTATTTTTTCTTTAGGATGTGAACACGGAACAATGTGATCTCTGATTCACACACATGAACCGTACTTGGGTCTGCCTTAAAAGGGTTGGTTTGCTGCGGCTATAAATGCAATCATAGGGGCTGCAATCGTATTAAATCACTGAAGTAAACCACTTTTAATGATGTATGTATATAACTGTGTGTTTGTGAGTGCTTTCAATCACGTTTCTGATAAGCGTGTTTGAAGGACTCCAAACAGAGCGAATCTGTATCTTATTTCTGCTTGAGCAGAAATGGTCTTCCGCATTCTTTTGAACATTTGTTGTACATGGCAGATAAAAGCCATTATGTGTTGACTCTTTAGAAACAAAACCAAAAGTTAAAAGAAATAATTACAACAAAAGTGATACAAGCAACTCTTATCAATTTTGGTACCTTCTCCTTCATAGCCGTTACCTAGTAACATGGGCAAACGGCTATAGTTTCATGATGTAAGTGTGAATAATGTGAACTGAGACCAGTGGGTGAAGGACAGGGGAGCAATTGAACTCTGGTTCAGACCAAAATCAAATGAAATGTGACAGCACCCTCATTGACCAAGGTTCAAGAAGTATTCCCCCCCAACCCCCCAAGACCCCCCCCCCCCAAAAAAAAAAATATAGTAATATACACTCACCTAAAGGATTATTAGGAACACCTGTTCAATTTATCAATAATGGAATTATCTAATCAACCAATCACATGGCAGTTGCTTCAATGCATTTAGGGGTGTGGTCCTGGTCAAGACAATCTCCTGAACTCCAAACTGAATGTCAGAATGGGAAAGAAAGGTGATTTTAAGCCATTTTAAACTTGGAAAGGTTGTTGGTGCCAGACGGGCCGGTCTGAGTATTTCTCAATCTGCTCAGTTACTGGGATTTTCACGCACAGCCATTTCTATGGTTTACAAAGATTGGTGTGAAAAGGGAAAAACATCCAGTGTGCGGCAGTCCTGTTGGCTAAAATGCTTTGTTGATGCTAGAGGTCAGAGGAGAATGGGCTAGGCTTGGGCGGTATTACGGTAATATCGTATACCGTGGGATCTAAAAATAGCAACGGTATCAGTTTCAATATCGTCATACCGTCAGAAAAAAAAACCGATGCACTTAAATAGGAGACAAGGAATCCTTGTCTTCTATATAAATGCAATGTTTTAAATACAATTCATTTAATGGCTAAAATGCTTATATCTGGTTCTCATGACGTGACCGTGTGGTGACGAGAGAGTGGGGGAGAGAGGGCAGTGACTCGAAGAAGAACACGACTTCTGCAGTTTGGCAGGGATGGGCATTTCAAGCAAAAATAATATTTAAAGATTGCCTGGTATTATTCGATTATTATTTGAAAATTGTGCCCCACCACCACATGCACGCACACATGCATGTAGTCTACAGCGGGCCAGACCGTGTGACGCTTAAATATAAGCTAGGTTTGAAAAAAAAAAAAACGTATTCCTTTCATATTTCTTTAATAATATGATGTTTTTCTATGTATGTTGATTTTATGAAAAGGGAACTTCATGAGATGAATAAGATAAGATCATAAAATGCGCAATATCGGAAAACATTTGGAATGGGTCAGTCAGACATGATTATGACCACTTATTACGTTTTGTTTTGTAGAAATCCTTTCTTTAAAACGAATTTCGTTTTGAATAAATTGCATCTTCATTTTAATTTTTTTTCATCAACGAATTGCCTGGATTAATAAAAAGCAAATATAGTGATCAGGACACGCGCCAGCGCGTGACTGGAGCGCGACTCATACATGAACTGAACCTTGCATATAAGAAACAAGATCTGAGAAGTGTATATATATAGTAAGCTTGAAATGTCTACTTTTAAACAAAACAAACAATCTAAAAGAAATGGGCTTCTCTCTGCTTATGTTATAGGCTAATTCATATGAAGTGTGCATTACTCTTTATTCGCGTTCACTACCGCGAAGATGCTAGTTTGCGTCGTCAATGCAATCTTTATCTTTGCAGCAACTGACATAGAAAACATTTTGGGTCAGTCAGACATGATTATGACCACTTATTACGTTTTGTTTTGTACAAAGCCTTTTTTTAAAACGAATTTCGTTGTGAATAAATTGCAACTTCATTTATTTATTTTTTTCATCAACGAATTGCCTGGATTAATAAATAAAAAGCAAAGATAGTAATCAGGACACGCGCCGACGCGTGACTGGAGCACGATTCATGAACTGAAAAAGATACATGTCTTAATGATCTGAGAAGTGTATATATATATAGTAAGCTTGAAATGTCTATACTTTTAAACAAAACAATTACAAGCTGAAAGAAATGGGCTGCTCTCTGCTATAGGCTTATTCATATGAAGTGTGCATTAGGCTACTCTTTATTCGTGTTCACTACCGTGAAGATGCCAGTTTGCATCGTCAATGCAATCTTTATCTCTGCAGCAACTGACATAGAAAACACTAGTTTATTAATAAATAATTTTATTTCGGCTCGCGGCGTCGAGTGGACAGAGCTCGTGGCGCGTGATCTCCATAAATGTGCTCCCCTCTCTTGAGGAAATATCATCACTCTGCTGTTTTACTCCTGTTTTCTAATAGTTGATTGACAGCTTTTAGGTGCATTATTGGAACCGACACTCTCTGGTTGAACGTGTCATCATGTGTGATGCCATCTGAACCTTATCTCGTAATTTTTAATTAGTCACGCGGTAATACTGTATACCGCGGTAAAATAGGGAGGAGGTTTGACGGTGTGAAAATTTGGATACCGCCCATGCCTAGAATGGGCCGACTGATTCAAGCTGATAGAAGAGCAACTTTGACTTAAACAACCACTCGTTACAACCAAAGTATGCAGCAAAGCATTTGTGAAGCCACAACATGCACAACCTTGAGGTGGATGGACTACAACAGCTGAAGACCCAACCCGGGTACCACTAATCTCCACTACAAATAGGAAAAAGAGGCTACAATTTGCAAGATTTCACCAAAATTGGACAGTTGAAGACTGGAAAAATGTTGCTTGGTCTGATGAGTCTCAATTACTTTTGAGACATTCATATGGTAGAGTCAGAATTTGGCGTAAACAGAATGAGAATGTGGATCCATCATGCCTTGTTACCACTGTGCAGGCTGGTGGTGTAGTGGTGTGGGGCCCCTTTACACTTTAGGCCCCTTAGTGCTATCTGGGCATTGTTTAAATGCCACGGCCTACCCGAGCATTGTTTCTGACCATGTCCATCCCTTTTATGGCCAACATGTACCCATCCTCTAATGGCTACTTCCGGCAGAATAATGCACCATGTCACAAATCTTGAATCATTTCAAATTGGTTTCTTGAACATGACAACGAGTTCACTGTACTAAAATGGCCCCCACAGTCACCAGATCTCAAATCAATAGAGCATCTTTGGGATGTGGTGGAATGGGAGCTTCGTGCCCTGGATGTGCATCCCAGAAATGCCATCCTATCTATATGGGCCATCATTTCTAAAGAATGCTTTCAGCACCTTGTTGAATCAATGCTACGTAGAATTGAGGCAGTTCTGAAGGCGAAAGGGGGTCAAACATAGGATTAGTATGGTGTTCCTAATAATCTTTTAGGTGAGTATATATTGCTTTTAAAGAGTAATGAAACCCCAAAAACAATTTTTTGAGATATGTATAGACTGCACATCACTGAAAACACTAAAGGTGCAGCAGAGAATTCAAACAACATACAAATGAACTTAAGAACGGTTTGTGCGTGGAATGCCGTGATGAGTTTAACAACGCTCGCAACGCGGCTCATATACAAACAGGAGTAAACATGTTTCAACTTTTTATGGACACGTTTCATATAGGTGAAACTCAAAAAATAGAATATCGTGAACTACAAGGTGAAACTATTATATAGACTCACTCATTACATGCAAAGTGAGATTATTTCAAGCCTTTATTTGGTATAATTTTGGTGATTGGGGTTTTCATAAGCTATAAGCCATAAATTTAAAATTAGAATATTGTGAAGGTTTTTGCACTTTTGCTCTATTAAAATTTTTCGAGTTTCACCTGTATATACTCTAGTGCTCTAAAAATGAACCTGCACCGTGTATGCGCATATATTTAATCACGTCAAATAAAATATATGTACAAATAAAGACACCGATACAGCCGTACGTCTAATCATGAACACAATGGATTATTCTAGAGATGCACCGATTACGGTTTTCTAGTCCGATCCCGATTTCTGATTTTTCCTTTGTTTGACCTGCCGATACCGATTTTAGCCGATTCTGATTTCATTTTTTTCAAACCGCTTTAAAGCACACACAACAATGTATTTTCTATCTTCTCTTTAATAGAACAATTTGCATAGAACATTTTGAACAGATAATTGCTATAAAACAGAACTATATAAATTACTCCTGGTGTGGGAAATTCACACACATCTAAAGTGCAGTGTTATGGAAGAACCATTTCCTTTTCACATCCAATAACCAAAAAGGGAAACGATTGGGAAATAATGAAAACAAGTTTAAATGTAAATTTTTTTATAAATATTTTAAAGTCTTCATTTTCTTTTCTGACATAGGCTATACTACTTCAGTTCTTGTTAAACACACCAGACATGCACATTTTTGGATGAAATCACATTTAATTTGTCCATCAAAAGTGTGCTTTCACTGAGCGCAGCAATAACCAGACTGGGCACCAAAAACCGCGCTTCACTGCTGCTCACGGGACGCTCCTGCTCGACACTCGCGCGCAGCTCCTGCTCCTGGTGTGAATGCACTCATTGATTAACATGCTTATGCGACGCTTACGTGCTGCTCCGGCTACCAGTGTGGATTAACGTACACGCCAAAAAAAAAAAAAAAAAAAAAAACCGCACTGCTCCTTAGTTCACGAGGTTTACTACATGTGCGTTCCATGTGCAGTTTGTGCATGAGAGATACTGATGCGCAACGTTAATCATGCGGCGCCCGAGTGCATTTGACCGGCATAAAATCGGCAAATGCCAGACTGACCAGCCAATCGCCGATCACGTGAAAATCGTCCGATTCCGATCACCAGTCGATCAATTGGTGCATCTCTCTGATGCACGGAGGAAAATGATGTCCATTCTCTTTCAAAGAATAATGGACAAAAATAGTAACTATCCCTTCATGTTTTCAGTGTTAAACTGACGCGTCTCGTTTGTTCAGAGACAGTAGTGCTCGTAAATGTAACAAAAATATTATTTGAGCTTTTAAACGTTCTTTCGCATTTCTTGGGAGCTTGTTGTCATAGGGTTACATTTTTTTTAAATGCATCAAGGTGCCCTCAATTGTTTTATTATTGTTTTTGTTTTGTTTTTCTCTGCGGTCATATTTTGTGTGTTTTATAATAAGTGTATGGTGTGTGGTTTTATTGATGTTTGTGTTCCACTTTTCCACAGCTTTACACACCCATTTTTTGAGACTTTTTCAACTCAAAGGTGTGAACAACTAGACTAAAAAAAACAGGGATTTCATGACACTTTTAAAGAGCAACCCGTAATTGACCACTTCTTCGGTGAACAGGGTTCCTTAACTCTTTTTCTTAACATATTTTCTTCTAAAGTATGGGGGGGTAATATGATAATATTGACAAATACATATATAAAATATTGAAAATATGATATAATTTTACTGATCGCTCTGGTCTTATGGCATGGTTCTTGTTTACATGGTAACAGCAATGTCTTCTCTGATTGGTGGATTTAAGGAGGATCTCCTTTCAGGATTATGGATAGTGTAGTTCTCTAGTGTAGTAATTTAGCTATTTAATATTATTTGTTTTAAAGAATATAAAACTTTCTCTCTCTGCTCACACTTGTCTTCTACTAAAACCAATATAATCACATATCAACCTTACAGCTCATGTTAGGTCTGATTTGGGTTGTCATTATAAAGAACATCTTCTGTGAAATGACTTTACCTCTAACCAATAGTTTTTCCTTGGCTAAAACAGCATTTGGTTTTCAATGTATACTTGCCCCCTTGCACCAGTATGTAGTAGCCTTCGCATGGTCACAGTGGCTGAAAGTTGACTAGTTTAACACTGAGACAAACCCTTGTTTTATATGTCATAGTATGGGGCCGAAATTAAATGGTGGTCCCGGAGGGAAGACCGGCCCACAACATTTCACCAAACACAGGTGATCTCATCTGTGACTCTGGTTGCCTGTTGTGTGCTGAATGTTAGTGTTTGTCTTGAGTAATGATACACAGATGGGTAATAAACACAGACTGATGGAGTATTCCGATTCTAGTCGCAGGAGCCCGTTTAAGAAGGACCGAAGCCCATTTAAGAAGGACAGAAGCCCGTTTAAGAAGGACAGAAGCCCTTTTAAGAAGGACAAAAGCCCCGTCAGGTGAGACACTCATCACTGTCTGATGTAGTATTGAAGTCTTTCCACTAGTTATTCCATTGCTATGCTATTTTAAATTACGCTAGATAAGGCAGAGCATAATCAGCCATCTTGGTGTACTTAAAATGAAAAGAACTGAACTGGTAGATACAGTTATTTTTAAAGTGTCCCTATGTTTTTTTTGAGTATTCCATTTCATGCAGTGTCTAATATAGCTGTTTGTGAATGTAAGTGTTCTGCAAAGTTGTAAAGTCGAAAGTGCAGGATAAACAAAGTTATTGTCTCCCAAAAGAAAGAATTTTACCCTGAATCGCCTTTGAGTCGGTTTTAATTAGAATCCTACTGCTTTACGGTTCTGTCACTAGAAGATACATTTGCATTAATGCCCGCCAATGTTGTATGCCCGCAAACAACTTGACCCGCCCTCAAATGTCATTTCACTGAAGACTGCTTCTCAAATCTCGGAGTTCAACGTGGGATTCTCAAAAAAGATGGGTCTGTACCCAATTTATTTGGACTAACTTGCCCCTCAGAATCACAACTTGTAAGTATGAATAATTATTGATGTATATATTTTCTATTGGGTGTTCAAAATACTTAGTTTTGTGTTGTATTTTGTGTAAATTTATGGCTAACCAGTTAATATTTATTACGGTGTTACTGAAATACTTCTGCTAATCAGCTGTGAGCCACTATTACCTAAAAGTGTGTCTATTAATGCAGATTCTCTGTCATTCTTACTACTTTGAGTAACGATAAAGGATAGAGCAAGATTTGTTTTACAAATGTTGTTAAATAAGTCATTCAGTGCATACACCGTTATTGATCCCGCATGTGCACTGCAATAAATTACAAATATGCGCATTGATTACTATTAGATTGACATACACTTGTTAATGCTGATGGTGAGGAATTAAAGTTGCAACATCTCAAAATGTACGTCAAACTGAGTAGTGTATCACTGGGGAACGTCCAGCTCAAATCCTCCTTGTGGTGGAGGTTCGGGTTGAATTCCAATGTTTCATGTTCCAATGTTTCATCATCGGACTTGAGCTCAGATTGATATGGTAAAATCGTGACTTTCATCGTTGCGGGCTTTACAGTGTGTACAATCTCTGAGGTTTAGGAAGCCTCCCGACAGAGATGACGTTCAACTTTAAAAGGTTATTTTTTCACCTTCTTTCTCACAGTAATACTGTACGTCAAGTCGACAGCTCTTTGTAATCTTGCTATAAGCTCTAGATTGTTTCATTGTTTAAATGTATTAATGTTGTTCAAAATAGGCAAATCAATAAAAAAATATAGCTGCGAGCAGCGATGGCGGGCCCAAGCCGGAGGCACCGCAACCCCGGTTCCTTTAGTTACCTAAAGGCACCCGGGTGGCGGTGCCGAAGGCTTTGGCCCTTTCATGATTAAATGTTAAAGCGGCTTGCCATACTCTGTCATTTCGACTAGTCACAATTATGTTACAGATATCTCAAATGATAATACAAACTATCCAAAGTGTAACGACTAGACAGAAAGACGTTGTTGATATCTACAATGTTAATTCCGGACAGGCAAACTTAGCTTTTAAATGTTAAAAGGGCTTGCCATACAGGGACGTAGGCTCAGAGAGAGGCTCACCATATTCAGACCAAAATATCTGACTTCCTCTTGGTCCGAGCTAATGACTATGTATTAGAAAGTTGTACGGCTTGAGGAGTACAATGTATATACCGATTTTTGTAACTGTAGATAAAACTAACAACCAATGTAGTAGCACTTCTCTTTTTTTGATTGGCTGATGCGTAGCAGGGTCGACTGCTGAACTCCAGGCGAGACGCGCTTGATTCTCACGTGAGAGCGGCGCGGCCAGAGAAATTGCGTATATTAAATATATTATTAATAGTTTTTCCGCATGAGAAATACAATGTGTGACGGGAGTGTGAGACAAAAGACTGAAACGAGTGACTGTCATGCTCAATGCGTGACACACTATAAAAAAATATTTCACACTGACTCCACATTTAGGGGGCCACAAGGGGGTCCAAGCTTGTTGTCGCAGGGGCACTGGCCCCCCCAGGCCCCCGCCTAGAACCGCCATTGCTCACACACACACACACACACACACTTTCTCTCTCTCTCAAGAAGCAAAAACATGACTGCTAAAGGTTGTATCAGCGATGGCGGGGTAACATCACTTAACATCACGAGTGCTATTCCCTTAGGCCACGCCCCCTTGTCTCCCCAAAGTATTATAAGCAATCATGCGCATCCCGTGTGCAGAATGATGCACTTGAAGCAACACCAAGTCACAGCACGCAACGCTTCACATTGAAAAGAACATAGCGAAGGATGGTATCTATAATCTATGCTTAGTAGGGCTGCACGATTTGGGAAAATGTCATATTGCCATTATTGAGCCAATATTGCAATTGCGATTTGCGACTCCGATATAATAAAATGGTTTCATGAGTCCAACTTGCTTGGTTCTAAAGTAAAATGCACACACAGATTAATGTTTATTTCTCAACTCAAACTAAAAACAACAACAACAATAAATGATTGATAACACCTATAATGATCAATAAACCATCAACCAAACCAACATTACAGTGATTCCATCAATTGAAAGCCATCAACTTTTTAAAAAATTATTACGCTTAAAAAAAATATATAACAGCTTTTAAATTAAGTGAACTTCAAACAATCCCCACATAAACCCATAATAAAAAACATATTTACCTGTGCCCTTCCTGTCTTAACAGGTACAGAAATTGAATAAAGTTATCAAACAGTCTGCGCTGCCTGAATCATAAATTATATATATAATAATCCTTATTAAAGCTACAAAAGTTCTTTACTCAAGATCAGTGAGTAATTTTCTAATTTCCCTTTGTTCTTTTAACTTTACTGAAAGAACGCTTTATTCGCTGCTGGCCCTTTAAGAGCACCCGTTGCCGAGACGCGGATCTCACACGCGCCTCATAGCACAACTCTTTTCATCCATAGACTTTTCTTATGTTATGAAGATACTAGACAAAATCACATTTTGGCATAATTGTGTGCTATTGTTCGTTCAAGCTCGAAAGAGAACTGTTTATTCTGGGCTGGCACACGGTCAGTGCATGCGCATTATGCGAGTCTCATCTATTCTAATCTAGGGCACTCACAGGCAGCTTTTCACTTCTTGTCGTGCAAAATGCGAAAAGGCATTTGAACCAATAAGAGGGGGATCTTGTAACACTAGTCAAAGGATGACAAAAAAGAAGAGATGCTGCGCTAATAGCCCTACTTTGTTTATTTCATATAAAATCGCGGCATTTTGCGTTATATAATTGCATAGGTTTGAGATCGCTATTACGACTGCGATATAATTAATCGTGCAGCACTAATGCTTAGTGTATTCTAAAGGGCAATAAACTCCACTCCAGCAAGATAGTCATTTTATGCAAATCATAGACCTTTATGCCTTATCTACAAATAAAGTATAATATTGGGAACATTGATCTTGAAGAGAGTGTCGTCGTGTTACTGTCGCAACCGAACGCGACGCGCTAATGCTGATGCATGGAGAATGTCGGACGTCACTTATAGGCTAAACTGTTTTTATAGATAAAACTATTTACATTCGGCAGTTATGAAAACAAATCTCAGATAACGGTTGACTAGGTAACAATGTGAAATTTTGCGCCGGAGTTCTCCTTTAACTTACATTAGCTAGCTAACTACGAACGAGCTAACCAGATAACATTAACAAATTGACAAGCACTTACTGGGCAGAATATGGCTCTTCAAATGACGGACGAAATTGGAGGTTGTCATCTGACTGTCCGCGATCTTAACGTTGCATGTCTTGCAAAGCGCTGTTCTTTTGCCATCTTGTTGTAAGAAATTCTTGAATCCAAAAGCGACGACGACCCTCGTTATCCCTCCGGCTGACATGTTGATGTGATCTGATGTAAGTGGGCGTGGTGTGCGCGTAAGGTATGAGAGGGCATGACTGAAGATCTCTGATCCAGTCATGACAGCGCTATTCTCAGCCTGCGCTCCAGCTGGATCAACTTTATTTTTTTTACATAATTTATATATTTTATATTCAAACTGAAAACATGATGTGATTAACACTCAAGTCATATTATTACATGCAAGTGTGTTTGATTTATGGACCAAATTTTCAGATCAAGTTTATGGACCAAGTTAATTTAATTAATAAACTAATTATATAAAACTATTAATGCACTACAATTAAACTGGTTATATGCCTTTACTTATAAAAAATAAAAAACTTATTTAAAAAAATACCAGGCTTAAGGCATTTATTTTTTATGCAGGCCATACACACAGGAGTGAAATGGTTAAGACCCCTCCCCCTACAAACACACACACATACACAGACAGGCAAAGACAGAGATGTAGGCTCAGATTAAGCAAGACCACATTCAAACAAACATATCTGACTTTCTGTGGGTCCTAGCTAATGAGTGTCAATTAGAAAGTTGTCCGGCTCGAGGAGTACAATATACATACCGATTTTTGTAACTGTAGATAAAACTAACAACCCTACTTTTGTCAAAAGGTGGCGCTACTGAGCCCTCACCACGCCCGTTTCTGAAACATTGCACGTGTCTACTGGCTAATAAATGTGATGTGTCTGTCGAGTTTCATGCATTTTGAAGCATGCTAAGGGTCTCAAAAGCATCCTAAAAGCATCCTAAAAGAAGGGTAAAGTTTGATGCGTCGCCACGGCAACAGTTTCAAAGATATCAAGAATCCATTCACAGGTCTACATCTGCCGTATGTTTACATTATACATATGAAGTTTGAAGCAAATCGGGTAAAAATAAAAGGGTGATATCAAAGCATTTTGAAAGTGACACACTTCCTGCTGCCAGTTGGTGGCGCTATAACTTTGACTCACAATAGTCACATCCATGTGATCGTCCTCTTACAGCGAACATACTGCTGAAGTTTCATCAAGATCAGTTAATGTATGCTGAAGTTATAACAAACTTCCTGTTTCACGTTTCTCGCCATGATTTCGTTTCCTCGCCACGGCCAAACCGTTCGAGATATCAAAAATCCCCACACAAGCTTTCATCCTCAATGTCTTCACTTTACGCTGACCGAGTATCGTCGAATTTGGATCAAAGCTCTAGGAGGAGTATTTCAAATAACATTGCGAGCGTTTTACAAACAAACCTCAATAGCCGACTTCCTGTTGGGCTGGGGTAAAAAGTAAAAGCGCGAGGTATAGATGAAACGATGAGATCAACATGCGTACCGAGTTTCATATTATTACATGCAAGCGTGTTTGAGTTATGGACCAAGTGTTCGGACCCCATTCCAGGGGGCGCTGACGAGCCCCCCTGCCACGCCCGGGTACCATCTTCAGCCCGGCTCTGATGGCCGCGGGTTCTGACCCGTGTGCAAAGTTTCAAGAGTTTTCGAGCATGTTAAGGGCCCCAAAAGTGCCCGAATAGTCGTAAGAAAAATAATAATAATAATAATAGAAAAGAATAATCCTAAGGAAAACAATAGGGCCTTCGCCCTTTCAGGGCTTGGGCCCTAATAATCCTAAGGAAAACAATAGGGCCTTCGCCCTTTCAGGGCTTGGGCCCTAATTAACCTGACAGGCGCCCCTCCTCTCACTCACACAGAGAGACACTGAGAGACTGGCAAAATTCTAAGATTTTCTCTACATTCAAACAAAGATATCTGACTTTCTGTGGGTCCTAGCTAATGAGTGTCAATTAGAAAGTTGTCCGGCTCGAGGAGTACAATATACATACCGATTTTTGTAACTCTAGTTAAAACTAACAACCCCACTTTTGTCAAAAGGTGGTGCTACTGAGCCCTCACCACGCCCGTTTCTGAAACTTTGCACATGTCTACTGGCTAATAAATGTGATGTGTCTGTCGAGTTTCATGCGATTTGAAGCATGCTAAGGGTCTCAAAAGCATCCTTAAAGAATGGTAAAGTTTGATGCGTTGCCACGGCAACAGTTTAAAAGATATCAAGAATCCATTCACAGGTCTACATCTGCTGTATATTTACATTATACAGATTAAGTTTGAAGCAAATCGGGTAAAAATAAGAGGGTGATTTCAAAGCATTTTGAAAGTGACACACTTCCTGCTGCCAGTTGGTGGCGCTATAACTTTGACTCACAATAGTCACATCCATGTGATCGTCCTCTTACAGCGAACACACTGCTGAAGTTTCATCAAGATCAGTTAATGTATGCTGAAGTTATAACAAACTTCCTGTTTCACGTTTCTCGCCATGATTTCGTTTCCTCGCCACGGCCAAACCGTTCGAGATATCAAAAATCCCCACACAAGCTTTCATCCTCAATGTCTTCACTTTACGCTGACCGAGTATCGTCGAATTTGGATCAAAGCTCTAGGAGGAGTATTTCAAATAACATTGCGAGCGTTTTACAAACAAACCTCAATAGCCGACTTCCTGTTGGGCTGGGGTAAAAAGTAAGAGTGTGAGGTATAGATGAAACGATGAGATCAACATGTGTACCGAGTTTCATATTATTACATTCAAGCGTGTTTGATTTATGGACCAAGTGTTCGGACCCCGTTCCAGGGGGCGCTGACGAGCCGCCCTACCACGCCCAGGTACCATCTTCAGCCCGGCTCTGATGGCTGTGGGATCTGACCTGTGTGCAAAGTTTCAAGAGTTTTCAAACCCGTTAAGGGCCCCAAAAGCCGCTAAGAGTCTCAAAATCATCAAAAAAAAGAATTTTAAAGTTTGTTGCGTTGCCACGGCAACAGTATCAAAGATATCAAGAATCCATTCACAGGTCTTCATCTGCTATGTATTTACATTATACAGATTAAGTTTGAAGCAAATCGGGTAAAAATAAGAGGGTGATTTCAAAGCATTTTGAAAGTGACACACTTCCTGCTGCCAGTTGGTGGCGCTATAACTTTGACTCACAATATTCACATCCATGTGATCGTCCTCTTACAGCAAACAAACTGCTGAAGTTTCATCAAGATCAGTTAATGTATGCTAAAGTTCTGACACACTTCCTGTTTCACGATTCTCGCCATAATTTCGTTTCCTCGCCACGGCCAAACCGTTCGAGATATCAAAAATCCCTCGCAAACTTTCATCCTCAATGCCTTGACTTCATGCTGACCGAGTTTCGTGCCGTGTGTTTGAATTCTCTAGGAGGAGTACTTCAAATTCCATTGCGAGTGTTTTATGAACAACCCTAAATAACCGACTTCCTGTTGGGCTGGGGTAAAAAGTAATAGTTTGAGGTATATATGAACGATGAGATCTATATGTGCACCGAGTTTCATATTATTACATGCAAGCGTGTTTGATTTATGGACCAAGTTTTCGGACCCCGTTCCAGGGGGCGCTGTCTAGCCCCCTGCCACGCCCGGGTACCATCTTCAGCCCGGCCCTGATGGCCGGGATTCTGACCCGTGTGCAAAGTTTCAAGAGTTTTTGAGCATGTTAAGGGCCCCAAAAGTGCCCAATAGTCGTATAAATAATAATAATAATAATAAATATAGCTGCGAGCAGCGATGGCGGGCCCAAGCCGGAGGCACCGCAACCCCGTTCCTTTAGTTACCTAAAGGCACCCGGGTGGCGGTGCCGAAGGCTTTGGCCCTTTCATGATTAAATGTTAAAGCGGCTTGCCATACTCTGTCATTTCGACTAGTCACAATTATGTTACAGATATCTCAAATGATAATACAAACTATCCAAAGTGTAACGACTAGACAGAAAGACGTTGTTGATATCTACAATGTTAATTCCGGACAGGCAAACTTAGCTTTTAAATGTTAAAAGGGCTTGCCATACAGGGACGTAGGCTCAGAGAGAGGCTCACCATATTCAGACCAAAATATCTGACTTCCTCTTGGTCCGAGCTAATGACTATGTATTAGAAAGTTGTACGGCTTGAGGAGTACAATGTATATACCGATTTTTGTAACTGTAGATAAAACTAACAACCAATGTAGTAGCACTTCTCTTTTTTTGATTGGCTGATGCGTAGCAGGGTCGACTGCTGAACTCCAGGCGAGACGCGCTTGATTCTCACGTGAGAGCGGCGCGGCCAGAGAAATTGCGTATATTAAATATATTATTAATAGTTTTTCCGCATGAGAAATACAATGTGTGACGGGAGTGTGAGACAAAAGACTGAAACGAGTGACTGTCATGCTCAATGCGTGACACACTATAAAAAAATATTTCACACTGACTCCACATTTAGGGGGCCACAAGGGGGTCCAAGCTTGTTGTCGCAGGGGCACTGGCCCCCCCAGGCCCCCGCCTAGAACCGCCATTGCTCACACACACACACACACACACACTTTCTCTCTCTCTCAAGAAGCAAAAACATGACTGCTAAAGGTTGTATCAGCGATGGCGGGGTAACATCACTTAACATCACGAGTGCTATTCCCTTAGGCCACGCCCCCTTGTCTCCCCAAAGTATTATAAGCAATCATGCGCATCCCGTGTGCAGAATGATGCACTTGAAGCAACACCAAGTCACAGCACGCAACGCTTCACATTGAAAAGAACATAGCGAAGGGATGGTATCTATAATCTATGCTTAGTAGGGCTGCACGATTTGGGAAAATGTCATATTGCCATTATTGAGCCAATATTGCAATTGCGATTTGCGACTCCGATATAATAAAATGGTTTCATGAGTCCAACTTGCTTGGTTCTAAAGTAAAATGCACACACAGATTAATGTTTATTTCTCAACTCAAACTAAAAACAACAACAACAATAAATGATTGATAACACCTATAATGATCAATAAACCATCAACCAAACCAACATTACAGTGATTCCATCAATTGAAAGCCATCAACTTTTTAAAAAATTATTACGCTTAAAAAAAATATATAACAGCTTTTAAATTAAGTGAACTTCAAACAATCCCCACATAAACCCATAATAAAAAACATATTTACCTGTGCCCTTCCTGTCTTAACAGGTACAGAAATTGAATAAAGTTATCAAACAGTCTGCGCTGCCTGAATCATAAATTATATATATAATAATCCTTATTAAAGCTACAAAAGTTCTTTACTCAAGATCAGTGAGTAATTTTCTAATTTCCCTTTGTTCTTTTAACTTTACTGAAAGAACGCTTTATTCGCTGCTGGCCCTTTAAGAGCACCCGTTGCCGAGACGCGGATCTCACACGCGCCTCATAGCACAACTCTTTTCATCCATAGACTTTTCTTATGTTATGAAGATACTAGACAAAATCACATTTTGGCATAATTGTGTGTGCTATTGTTCGTTCAAGCTCGAAAGAGAACTGTTTATTCTGGGCTGGCACACGGTCAGTGCATGCGCATTATGCGAGTCTCATCTATTCTAATCTAGGGCACTCACAGGCAGCTTTTCACTTCTTGTCGTGCAAAATGCGAAAAGGCATTTGAACCAATAAGAGGGGGATCTTGTAACACTAGTCAAAGGATGACAAAAAAGAAGAGATGCTGCGCTAATAGCCCTACTTTGTTTATTTCATATAAAATCGCGGCATTTTGCGTTATATAATTGCATAGGTTTGAGATCGCTATTACGACTGCGATATAATTAATCGTGCAGCACTAATGCTTAGTGTATTCTAAAGGGCAATAAACTCCACTCCAGCAAGATAGTCATTTTATGCAAATCATAGACCTTTATGCCTTATCTACAAATAAGTATAATATTGGACATTGATCTTGAAGAGAGTGTCGTCGTGTTACTGTCGCAACCGCGAACGCGACGCGCTAATGCTGATGCATGGAGAATGTCGGACGTCACTTATAGGCTAAACTGTTTTTATAGATAAAACTATTTACATTCGGCAGTCATGAAAACAAATCTCAGATAACGGTTGACTAGGTAACAATGTGTAATTTTGCGCCGGAGTTCTCCTTTAACTTACATTAGCTAGCTAACTACGAACGAGCTAACCAGATAACATTAACAAATTGACAAGCACTTACTGGGCAGAATATGGCTCTTCAAATGACGGACGAAATTGGAGGTTGTCATCTGACTGTCCGCGATCTTTAACGTTGCATGTCTTGCAAAGCGCTGTTCTTTTGCCATCTTGTTGTAAGAAATTCTTGAATCCAAAAGCGACGACGACCCTCGTTATCCCTCCGGCTGACATGTTGATGTGATCTGATGTAAGTGGGCGTGGTGTGCGCGTAAGGTATGAGAGGGCATGACTGAAGATCTCTGATCCAGTCATGACAGCGCTATTCTCAGCCTGCGCTCCAGCTGGATCAACTTTATTTTTTTTACATAATTTATATATTTTATATTCAAACTGAAAACATGATGTGATTAACACTCAAGTCATATTATTACATGCAAGTGTGTTTGATTTATGGACCAAATTTTCAGATCAAGTTTATGGACCAAGTTAATTTTAATTAATAAACTAATTATATAAAACTATTAATGCACTACAATTAAACTGGTTATATGCCTTTACTTATAAAAATAAAAAAACTTATTTAAAAAATACCAGGCTTAAGGCATTTATTTTTTATGCAGGCCATACACACAGGAGTGAAATGGTTAAGACCCTCCCCCTACAAACACACACACATACACAGACAGGCAAAAGACAGAGATGTAGGCTCAGATTAAGCAAGACCACATTCAAACAAACATATCTGACTTTCTGTGGGTCCTAGCTAATGAGTGTCAATTAGAAAGTTGTCCGGCTCGAGGAGTACAATATACATACCGATTTTTGTAACTGTAGATAAAACTAACAACCCTACTTTTGTCAAAAGGTGGCGCTACTGAGCCCTCACCACGCCCGTTTCTGAAACATTGCACGTGTCTACTGGCTAATAAATGTGATGTGTCTGTCGAGTTTCATGCATTTTGAAGCATGCTAAGGGTCTCAAAAGCATCCTAAAAGCATCCTAAAAGAAGGGTAAAGTTTGATGCGTCGCCACGGCAACAGTTTCAAAGATATCAAGAATCCATTCACAGGTCTACATCTGCCGTATGTTTACATTATACATATGAAGTTTGAAGCAAATCGGGTAAAAATAAAAGGGTGATATCAAAGCATTTTGAAAGTGACACACTTCCTGCTGCCAGTTGGTGGCGCTATAACTTTGACTCACAATAGTCACATCCATGTGATCGTCCTCTTACAGCGAACATACTGCTGAAGTTTCATCAAGATCAGTTAATGTATGCTGAAGTTATAACAAACTTCCTGTTTCACGTTTCTCGCCATGATTTCGTTTCCTCGCCACGGCCAAACCGTTCGAGATATCAAAAATCCCCACACAGCATCAAGCTTTCATCCTCAATGTCTTCACTTTACGCTGACCGAGTATCGTCGAATTTGGATCAAAGCTCTAGGAGGAGTATTTCAAATAACATTGCGAGCGTTTTACAAACAAACCTCAATAGCCGACTTCCTGTTGGGCTGGGGTAAAAAGTAAAAGCGCGAGGTATAGATGAAACGATGAGATCAACATGCGTACCGAGTTTCATATTATTACATGCAAGCGTGTTTGAGTTATGGACCAAGTGTTTCGGACCCCATTCCAGGGGGCGCTGACGAGCCCCCCTGCCACGCCCGGTACCATCTTCAGCCCGGCTCTGATGGCCGCGGGTTCTGACCGTGTGCAAAGTTTCAAGAGTTTTCGAGCATGTTAAGGGCCCCAAAAGTGCCCGAATAGTCGTAAGAAAAATAATAATATAATAATAATAATAATAATAATAGAAAGAATAATCTAAGGAAAACAATAGGGCCCTTCGCCCTTTCAGGGCTTGGGCCCTAATAATATAGCGCGAGCAGCGTATGGCGGCCAAGCCGGTGGCACCGCAACCCGTTCCTTTAGTTACCTAAAATGCACCCGGGTGGCGGTGCCGAAGGCTTTTGGCCCTTTTATGATTAAATGTTAAAACGGCTTGCCATACTCTGTCATTTCAACTAGTCACAATTATGTTACAGATATCTTAAATGATAATACAAACTATCGCAAAATGTAATTTACGAATAGACAGAAAGACGTTGTTGATATCTACAATGTTAATTCCGGACAGGCAAACTTAGCTTTTAATGTTATAAAGGGCTTGCCATACAGGGACGTAGGCTCAGAGAGAGGCTCACCATATTCAAACCAAAATATCTGACTTCTCTTGGTCCGAGCTAATGACTATGTATTAGAAGTTGTCCGGCTTGAGGAGTACAATGTATATACCGATTTTTTGTAACTGTAGATAAAACTAACAACCCCACTTTTGTCAAAAGGTGGCGCTATTTAGTCCTTGCACTATGCCCGTTTCTGAAACTTTGCACATGTCTACTGGCTAATAAATGTGATGTATCTGTTGAGTTTCAAGGC